>CAJGYO010000824.1:0-137061 GCA_904845875.1 Miscanthus lutarioriparius | reverse complement strand
ACAGAACCCTCACTAGAGCCATAGAGCTTTTGAAACGAAGAGCGCACTCAAGAGAGCTGAAGGTAAGGTAGTACGCTGGGAACTCGCTTCCGTTTTTATCTGCAGCTAATGCCAGGTGGTTGTTGTCATGATGAGTGTTGCAGCTATACCTGCTGCATGCAGAACTTCGCTAATTTACTTATAGTTAGGATAAGCGTGAAGATGAAGTGTTTGATGTGTTTGTTGCTCTAATTCAATAGGAAATGTTTACTGCTGATGAAGCCATTGAGTGGTAGGTTAGGTTCTACATGTTAGGTTGGTTTGGAAGTTGGAACATTGGCTAAATTGATGTTGTTCCATTAGATAGGTGAAGCCTCGGTTACTGCATGTACAAACAAATATTAGCAAGTTATCTGTTCTGCTCTCATTATGTGGGGTAGCTTGACCCATTGAGATTTTTTGATGGATTATGTCATATAACAATGCTAAGCCATACCATTTAGTTTTAAGGCTTCCAGTGGAAGCTGAAGTGAACAGTGGAGTACTTTTTCTTATATCCATGTTTTACTTGCTATAACCAACTTACGATTACCAATAAGTTTACAAAAAAAAAACCCTAGAGTTTTGACCTCACTTTTATTTTAACTAAATTTGTTTAATTATACATGATGACTCATGACTTTGTACTGATATTGTTCTGAAGATGATCATGAAATTCTTATACATCTACTCATATGGCGTAAAAGATGTATACTACTGATCGCTTCCTCTGCTTTTATTTCAAGAATTGATTCATGTTGGGCAAAAAGCAGGCTGCTCTCAGGCTTTACATGATCTCATTACCTAGAAAGGTACAGATCATGGCAAAAAAGCCTCTTGAAAAGATCATGATGAGTATGTAGAACTCTGTGTTGACCTGAGGAAAGGAAGATATGCAAAAGATGGTCTTATTCAGTATGGGATTGTCTGCCAGCAAGTAAGCGTGTCATCCTTGGAGGATGTCATAAAGCACTTCATGCAGCTTTCAATGAGAGAGCTGAACAAGCTAAAAGCCAGGCAGAAGCCCTGGAAGATGCTTTGGATGTTGAAGATCTGAAGCAGACAACCGTCCGAGGACCTGATGCTCAGTTTTGTTAGTGGGGGAGAAAGGAAAGGACCATCAGATAAAGAGGTTGTCACTCCTTGGTTTAAGTTCCTCTGGGAGACATACAGGGCGGTTCTTGAGATACTAAGGAACAATTCAAAGCTTGAAGCGTTATATGCTGTAAGCTATTCTCTTATGAACATTGTATTGTACTATTATTTTGTATTTGTTGAATTTACTTGATTATGTGATACGTAATTTGTCCATGATATCAGTACAGCACATTTACCATTTATATAGTTTTTTATTTTCTGTTGAATTATTTATACTTTTTTGCCTCCCTATATCTATTCAACAATCACCCTATTCAGATGTATATGTGATCATACAACCAGTTTCTATCTGGAATTCCACGCACTTTTGCTATTAAATTCAAAACATATCTTCTGAAGTCAATAGCTTAATGTAACATCTAATATTCTGGTTAAATGGTTTGGCATTACTGACTTTCCTATTGGATACCTACATTTGCCTGTATTAATTCTATTCCTTGTACAATTTGTGCTCCTGTAAATACTTTATGAGTAGCTTTTGTGACTGATTAACTTCCTAATATGCAGATGACTGCTCATAGGGCTTTTCAATTCTGTAAGCAGTATAAAGAGAACAACTGAATTCAAAGTAGGGTAGTGTAGAGATCATCAGAAATCATCTTGCCAATCTCAACAAATATCGCGATCAAAGAGATCGGCCTGATCTGACTGCACCTGAAAGTTTACAACTGTATCTTGATACACGTGTTTGAACAGCTTAAAAGTTGCTACAGAGGTTTCCCTATGGCAGGTTTGTTCCAGAATCTACGTATTTTAATTAATTCTTTATCCATGTAAATGTTACATTCCTCTAATTGTCACTGAATATACCATCTTGCAGGAAGCCTTCCGATCTGTGGAAGATATCCATGGTTTTGATGAGCATGGTGAAGAAAATGCCCAAACCTTCTGTCTTGGGTGGTGTATTATGCAAAATTAACTGAAATTTTCTGGATATCTGATAGCCACCTTTATCATAAATATGCATGGCTCAAGCTTTTCAACTTGCAAAAAGAGCTACAATAAGAACTTGTCACAGAAGGATCTACAATTAATAGCATCTTCTGTCTTGCTCGCTGCACTATCTGTGGCACCTTATGACCAAAAAATATGGTGCATCTCATTTTGAGGCAGAGAATGAGAAGGAGGCGTAACATCACGCGGATGGCCAACCTTGTTAACTTCTCGCTTGATTCCAAAGCGTGAAAATAGGGAAATGGTTTATTCTCCAAATTGTTTGTAAATTAAAGAGTTTGTTCAGTAGCACTTTTTCCACCCCTGATCAGTCTGCTATCCTTTTTGCAGCCTTCAAGAGCTTCTCTTCTATCCAATTGGTACGTTCTGAAAATCATACTGTTATTCCTGCAACTGTGTTTTTCTAATTTTTGTATTTGGTCTTACCACATGCATTCCTTTATAAGCATTTTATTATTATTTTGTTTTATCACTCTAGAAAGATGTCTTGCTCAGGAAGGGACATTTTAATGCATGTGATATTGTAATTACATCAAACGATTCAGCATGGCCATGACACTTTCAAAGAGCTTTCTTCTGTGGCAATTGTGCTGCTAAGTTATTTTATGTTATAATTAACTGCTTATTTGCAGCACTTAACATGATTCTCCTTTTTACTATGTGAGTTGGATAGCTGAAATATGAAAGCATTGTCATCTCTTTACTCTGGTCCATCAATATAAAATCAATGCTATCTCTCTGCTGTCATAAATAGCTATCAATATCTTTGATGGCTTGTAGGTGTCCAAAGGAGTCCTTTCATGTGCTTCCCAAGAAGTGCGAGATTTATACAACCTTTTGGAACATGAGTTTCTCCCTCTGGACCTTGCATCAAAAGTGCAGCCACTTCTTTCAAAGATTTCAAAGATTGGAGGGAAGCTTTCATCAGCTTCTTCTGTTCCAGAGGTTAAGTTATCTCAGTACATATCAGCATTGGAGAAGCTGACAACATTGAGAGTGCTGCAACAGGTCCTAATTCACGTTCTGCTATATATGTTTGTACATATCTTATATAATTGCTATATGTTGCAATAATGATTTTAATGTCTCTTCCACTTTTCAGGCCTCTTTTTATTTTCCAGTCCATGAAGATTGATATGCTCTCAAGAATGATCCTTTCTTTGACTTCTCTGTTGTGGAGAAGATTTCTGTTGATGCTGTGAAACACAATTTTGTTGCTATAAAAGTTAACCATTTATCAGGAGCTGTTCATTTTGGTACTGTGGTATGTGGTCCTGACTCTGTTCATTATCTGTTCACAGTTGCCTCTTGGTTGTAAGCTTCGTGTAGATGTCTGTTATATCGTTTTCTTTTCATGATTTAAGTATTTAAGATGTGCAAGGTCTATATTGGCCCTCCATTATTTCATGTTCCTTGATGTTTTATCTTCTAGAAACACATGTATGCAGTACCACATGGGTCAAGGTTTTGTACAGTGGGTTCGCATTGTCACATGTATGCAGTACCACTGTATGTATTTTATGACTTTATGAGCATGTGCTCCACTGTGGTACCCTTTTCTTTCAGAATACATGCAATAACCCTTTAGCTCCTCAAGTTGTGTTTGAACATATTTGTGAAATCTGGAAGATCTTGCTGGTGTTCTTATGTGCTTGAATTTACTTGGATTGCCAGCTATCTGTCATATTTTTGTGTGATGCTGAATGCATTACTTCATGATGAGATTGAACACTGACATTATTATGACCAATTTCTCTTTATAGGACATAGAATCTGATGGATTAAGTGATCACCTTAGTGTTCTGGCTGATTCATTAAATAAAGCGAGGAATCATATTCATCCACCAGTGAAAAAAGCTGACTAAACTCGGTGAAAGTCTCATTAGTTTGGCTGGAATAGTGGAGAATGAACATAAAGAGGCTTCTTGCAAGAAAGTCCATCATTGAAAAGCGCAAAGAAGAGCTTGAGCGCAAAATATTGGAGAAGGTATATGCTATTTGATTACTCTTCAATGCTTTGTAGTTTTACCTTTTATATTACGTTTTTTGTTTATGGTTGCTCTATTTTCCAGGAAAAAGAAGAAGAAACAAAGAGAATGAACAGTCAAAGGAAAACTGCGTGGACGAGGAAAGGGTGAGGCTTCTCAATGAACAGAAGCAGAGAGGAGCACGAGCGGATTCAGTAGAGATAGAGGAAAAAATAAAGCAGAAGCAAAAGTTGCTAGAAGACTTGAAGAAAGCAGGGAAAAAAACATGTCGTTGTTGAAGGGGTAAGAAACAGTTATTGCTTTACAACAACTAGCATTGCTTCACTATCTATATTTGTCAAACAATGGTCCTTTATTTGCTTTAAGTTTCTATAAGGATTTTAGTGGAGGATCAGATAACCAGTAGGTGAAAGGTGATGTACATGTAGACATGATCAAGGTTTCAATTGGGAATTTCTGGCTCAAACAAGGAGGCGAACTCCATGCCGGGCTCAGATCTTGTATTTCGTGCTTCATTTCAGTATTGTACAAACGTGTTGGCACCTGTGTGCTCGTTTGGTTTTGTTAGTGGGCAACTTAGATGTCTGATATGGTGCATGGGATAATTGAATATTATTTTGGCTGCGGACTAAAATTTGATGGTACAAGATGCGATAGAACTAAATTTCATTTTTAATCCTAAATATGCTACATGCTAAGGCGGATGATTGTATTTATTGATTTTCAGTTTTGTATTATCTTGCTACATGTACTAATTTTCAGTTTTGTATTATCTTGCTACATGTACTATCGATCACATTGTGCCGTTGTACTGAAGTAATGTTGATCAGTCACACTGCTAAAAGCCTAAAATTCTCTATTCTAGTGTTGGCTAGAACTTGAATTACCATTCTATCTTTGAATTGCAAACCTCTTCAATATTCTTATAGATCTGAATATTTGGGTGCAGGAGCTTACTAAGGAGGCCATCATGGAATTGGCATTGAATGAACAGTTGAAGGAGCGCCAGGAAATGGAGAAAAAACTGCAGAGGCTTGCAAAAACAATGGATTATCTGGAAAGGGCAAAAAGGCAGGAAGAGGCACCACTGATCGAGCAAGCTTTCGAGAAACGTCTTGAGGAAGAGAAGATCCTTCACGAGCAAGAGCAGCTTGTCAGTTTTCTACTGTTCTTTTATTGTTTATGCAGTTCAGATACATGTGAGCACTTTAGTCATTTATTTCTGCTTGCAGCGGGAGATTGAACTCAGCAAGCAACACCATGCTGGCGACTTGCAAGAGAAAAATAGACTTTCTCGAATGTTGGAACACAAGGTTCATATGCTACTCATGTCTTTGTTATTAAGCCTCTACATCACAATGCAGGTTGCTTCTGTTTGGTGTATATTTAACCTGTGATGCTGTTTTGATCCAAAACCACCTCTTATTACAAATGGTTATTTTGATATACACTTCGACTAATCTGTTAACATATAGCAATGAATTTATGGTTGCTTGCTACTTCCTCCGTTCCAAATTATAAGACATTTTTTAGCTTTTCTAGATACGTTAGTTTTGCTATGCGCTTAGATATACACTGTCTAGATACATAGCAAAAACAATGTATCTTGAAAAACCAAAACGACTTATAATTTGGAACAGAGGGAGTATTTGTTATACATAGAATGCCTTACCCTATAATCAAGATAAGATTGCTCAGGATCTAATGCTGGCCACTGTAATTTTCATTGAGATTTATAGAACATGATGCTCGAATTTGAGATTCTTTTGTGCCTCTTAACTAACGAGCTGTCAAGCTGACTATATATTCCGATATCTTTGTTCATGACAATAACCTTCCCTTCTCTTCCTGACTTTCTGTTTAGCTGTTGCAGAATGCTTTCCAGGAGAAAATCGTCCAACGTCATGAAGCTGAGTTTGGCCGTCTGAAAAAAGAGAGAGATGAACGGATCAGTCAGCTGATATCATCAAGAAAGCGTGAAAGGGAGACAGTAAGGAAATTGATGTATTATCTGAACCTGGAGGAACAGCGGATTGAAAACTTCACGAGGAAGAGGAAGCTAGAAAACGTGAAGGCAAGTGAATTCTGAACCGATTATATTCATCATTCGTTGATTGTACTTGTTGGCACACTTCTGCTTGGTTTTTTGGGTACCTTTCAAAGCAAAACTTTGACCAGTAAATTATTTTTGTGTTATCCTGTAATTGTAGTCAAAATGGCCGTGGTGCATTGTAAAAAGTAAGAATGAGCAAAATGTGGTCTAGTTTACCTTGAAAGTTGGCCACTGGCTATTTCGCCTAGTTCAGTTTGGTCTTCTTCGAAAACTACTGAAATTGAACCATAACGTTGTAGTTCTTTCACCTAAAGTTAAAAGTTTACTTGTAGGTATAAATGTGTAATGTTTTCAGTTTTGTGTGCTTTGTTTTAATACTAAAAATAATTGTCTGAATGCTGTTCACATGATTTCATTGGTTTTGATGTCTCGTTAATAATGAATCAAATTACTAATGTTCGGTTTTGTTTTTCCACCATTGCGATACTAAAATTAGTTTTTGGTCAGTATATGAAGAGTTCCCTGTTCAAACTGATCCAACACTAACCTAGCATTGATTTTTGATACTTAATCAACAAATAGCATAAACTCTATTTGCTACTGTGTAACTGAATGTGGCTCAGTCTCTATATCATTCCATATTTGGCCAAATGGAACTTAAGGATTCAAATCCTGTTTCATCCATATTATTGATTATATTGTTTATACTCTCCCGCAGAGGAAGAGAGGAGGAAGAGAGAGGAGGCTGAAAGGAAAGCTAAGCTTGATGCTATTGCTGAAAAGCAGCGACTGAGAGAGATGGAGTTGGAGGAGAAGGCAAAGACGAGCAGGGAGAAGCTCTTGAAGGGATCTGAGGCTGTGCACACTCCTGATTCTACACCTGTTGCACAGCCACCTCGTGAGCCAGCAGCAGCCCCTGCTGCAGCTGCGGCAGCCGCTGCTCCAGCTCCTGGTAGATATGTTCCTAAGTTTAAACTCAGCGGCGATAGCGGCAGCAGCTCTGGTGGCAGCCAGAGGCCAACAGATGTGCGCTCACGCGATGAAGACCGCTGGGGTCCACCTGGTGGGAGCCAGAGACCAACAGATGTGCGCCCACGGGATGAAGACCGCTGGGGTCCACCTGGTGGCAGCCGGAGGCCAACAGATGTGCGCCCACGCGATGAAGACCGCTGGGGTCCACGTGGAGAGCGCTCGCGCCCTGATGAGTGTTCACTCAGGCAAGATGGCCCTCCTGCGCGACAGGATGCACCCCACCCCGCCAAGATGGCCCTCCTCCGGCTACTGACCGCTGGCGTGGTGGATCAAGATTTTCCTCAAACTCTTCGTCCTCCTCGTCGACCTGGTCCACCAGGCCACGGAACCAATGCCGTGCCGCTGAGATTTTTTGCCATATATGTCATTGTGGAGACATCCGTGCACAATGTCTGCTAGTGATCTCGGATAGAATGGTTACTTGAATTTGTTCTGTTTTGCCGACTGCACCTAAAGTTTTGGAGGTAGTCTTTTAGGCTATGGCACCTTTCCGGTCAATGTTTTAACTTTCCAAGTTGCTATACTTCCATGGATATTGTATCGCTGTTTGTTAGTAATACTCAAATCTTGTGATGTTTTTATTGGCTCGTACCCTTGGTCGCGCGTCGGCAAATGCAGTCACTCTTTCCTTGTTGCGCCAGTTGACTTATCTCAGTTTGTGGAACGAACCTGTTGGTGTTTATACCCCTTCATCCTTGAGTGTGGGTTAGTGTTTAGCTATTTAAATTGTGAATTCTGTTTTCTACTTATAACCGATGCTAATGGGACGATATGTTTTATTGTTTCCAAGATTACCAAAACATTTATAGAACAAAAATTTTATAGCAATTTCAAGATTTATAGAACAATGATTTTATAGTAATTTTAAAAACCTTAAGACGGCCAATTTCTAACGGGGCTTATGTCTATAGCCAAACATTGTTCCGATATCACTTTAGGCGTCGGTTTTAAGAACAAAACCGAGATACACACCATATGTGAGCCTAAAGTCAAATATCACATATAGCTACAAATAAGGGTAATATCAAAAGACAATGCTTAAATACATAAGCGTATTGGTATAAAGATTATAACCTCGGTATAGATAAGTGGAAAGACAACTCCGATCTTCAAGCGAAGACTCCAAATCCATGAGGGGACAATGATTTGGTTGATCACAAGCATATTTCCTCCAAACTCTAGTAATCTGGTACCCATCCGGATTTTTATCCAAATAATTAAAAATAAAGCAAACATAAGTACATATCATTACTCAACAAATATAACATAGGGTTCATGAGGCTCAAAAGACCTGACCTTTGGTTTAATCACGATTAGCTTTTAATGAGTCATCTTTTAACAATAGGGTGGCAACAAGTTTATTCACAAGCTCATATAAACACATGATCGGGTAAACATGAATAATGAATAGCATAAATAATTAATCATTAGTGAGCATCTTCATCATCCATATCATTAGTGTTCATCATCTATTTAAATAAATGTTTCAAGGCCGCTCGTGACTTGCCAGTGAGCACGGGTGATATACCAGATTTACACTCTGCGAGAGGTTGTACACTTTCCTTTGTGAGTAAGTGATTTACCCTTTAAATCCGAGATCATGAGCCTCTTAACCCACTACCAAGAAAGATTGGCGGGGTTCACTATGAAGCCTTTCAAAGATTAAATCTAACAAGTTAGGTCCTAAGGTTTCCCCATAAGTAAGCATGAACCCCCTCCAAAGAGTGACTAACAAAATACAAAGAAACCAAAGTGCACCCTCTTGGCATGCCGAGATCATACAAACCAGAGCCCCTCTTGCGCCATAAAGATAACCACTAACAAGCTAGAAAATGTCCTCATACTGAGCTAAAGCCAGAGCCATATAGCCCTCACAGCTGTATTGTAAATCCCGGATGATCACTTGCAGATAAGTCCTTAGGGAGAGGAATCTAGAGCATTTAGAAAGTAGCTAAACTCTCTAGCCCCCTGTTTCTATGTTGCTAAAAAGCATCTTTTAGTGTTTATTGCATATACCATTAGTCAAGTTGGCTTTAGTTGAGCACTAGCATCATACCACCCAACGCAATAACCCAAAGGAATCAAGGTACAAGGTAACAAGGTACTAAAAAATCCTTAGAGACAGTCAAGGTAGACACATGCAGTATGAATTAGATGATTAAAGGTGTATAGGACAACAAGAAAGATCCCATGCTATACTTGCCTTAAACTTAGATCCTTCTTCAAGTCCAAAACTTCAAAGATCTGCTTCTTGATCAACACGTAAAGCTCACGACTGGACATGATCATAAAGCACCACACAAGCATCCATGCAATCATACACGAAGGAAACAATAGATCTAAATTAGAACAATACACAAATCATAAAATCAAGATGAAAAGTTTGTAAAACGAATCTACGTCTTGCTACGAACACACAAACGCGAAAAGCACTCTAATCGGAGCTACGGTGAAAAAGATACATCTACCGAAAGATCTACTTATAAAAGAAAATATAAAACTATTAGCTTCAGGTGTTTTAACTATATAAAAACATATATAAGATATTTTATAGATAATATAAATTAAGTCAAATTTAGATCTGAATTATAAAACTAAGGTAAAACAAATCATATTTTATTTATAAAATCCAGTTGCATAATTATTATTCAAATTAAAGTTTAAACTATGAAATTCTAGAAATAGGGACATGATAAACATTATTACTAACGCGTAGATCTCGTTGCAATGAATCTAGCACAACTTGAACAAGGGTCAATTCGAGACTAAAAGCGTAGAAGATATGAAATAACCAAGATTTTCTTTAGTAAAATAATAGATTAAATCTAACCTTGAATTTTAAAAGTTGAAAACATACTTAACAGTAGTGTCGGTGTAGAAAATGACCAACTAGTAAATATTTATAGTTTTACCGTACGTTGTGATCGGAGGTGGCCTAGCACTCAATGACCGGGGTTTATCTTTGGTTCAGGCGGCGTGCCTCGTTCGATTTGAGCAGGTTGGTGACTTTATTCTGAGCCAGTGTGCTCGAGGTTTTGCGATGGGGTTACAAGCGAGAAGGAGAAAGATAGGGTGTACAAGAGGTCCCAATTCGGCTCGGTCCCGGAGGGCCGAGCGACGAGAACTCCGCTATGAGCTAAGTGTTCAAGCGTGTGCTTGAGGTCCCAACACAGGCGGTTTTACGTGGTTGTGAGCTAGTGAGCTTGGTCGATCTAATGAATCTGGAATAACTTGTATGAACTTGAATCAACTTGGGAGAGCGCATCCTTTATATAGATGAAGGGATGACTTTACAAAGTGAGATGGAGAGAATGCGTATACTTCTAAACCTTATTGCCCACGCCAGAGTGCAAAGACGATGGTAGGCGCCCACAACCTTTGTTGGATGTCGGATGCATATGGGAGGTTCCGTTGTCTTTGTTCGGGTATGGCAGATGTCGGTACCTGCATATACTGTTGATGCTAGAGGCATGTGAGGAGTCTTACCATGTTCACTCAGATGCAGTAAGTTCCGGCCCCACAACCTTGTCGATGCCCGAGAGACATGTGGGGGGCTTACTGATATGGGAGCCGATGGCGCCCTACAATCTTTGTGGGTAAAAAGTCGACCCCTACAACCTTTTTCATGTCGGCGGTTCACGCAGTACTATTTTTGCAGTGTCACGGGTATGGTCCCTAGTATCGTGGTTTGACTTGTCCTTGCCTTGCTTTCTCCGTTCATTCCACCGTCCTTTCCGGCCAGGCGTCCTCGGTCGGTTGGTCCCGATCGGCTCGATTGCCCGATCGGAGAAGAGTGGTGAGCGGAGACTTCTCATGCCCGATTAGGAGACGTGGGTCGAGTCAAAAAGTAGTGCTTTGGCCAGGCCTTCCGGTTGAAGAGGCTTGTCGGGAGGCTGGAGTTGGGCGAGTGCTCGGTCGGAGACATGGGTGAGTCGAGCAGGTGCAGCTCCTCCTCGGCGAGACCTTCCGGTCGGTGATTGGATCGCCCTTCTAGCACATTGTTTAGACTCTTGGGCGGCTCATGAGTTGCTGTTTGTCTGTTTGGGCCGAGCCTTTGCGGGGAAGTCGGTCCATGAGGACCCCGGTTTATGAACCCGACAGGTGCCCCGAGCCCTGGGCGATTCAGCGCGAGAATCGTCAGGGATTTTGACTCGACAATGGTGCTGTGGCCTTCCATGAGTCTAGCCCCCGGCGATTCAGGCGAGAACCGTCTAGGGTGTTTTTTAGTGTTGCCGGTGAGGAGGTTTTTGTTTTGTCGGGCGGGTCTGTGAAGCCTCTTCTGTAGCCTCAAGCCCCGGGGCAATTCAGGCGAATTGTTTGGGGTTTTTTGTCGTGGGCGTGTGCGTGCTTTTTAGTCGAGACAATTTGTCAACCAAAGGCGTCGTTCTAGCCAAGAAGCGGTTAGTTGTTTTAGGGATCGGGTGAGGCGGAGCTCGCGGATCCCTCAGCGTCGTCTGTATTTGTGGGATTGGGCGAGGTAGTTAGTCTTTTAGGGATCGAACAAGGCCAGAGCTCACGGATCCCTAACGTCGGTCGCGCCGTGGGATCGGGTGAGTCGAGTCGTGGATCCGAGGCGTCGATCGCGCGCCGATGGGATCGGGCGAGGTAGTTAGTGTTTTAGGGATCGGACAAAGGCGAGGCTCGCGGATCCGCAGCATCGGTGCGCGCCTTGGGATCGGCGAGTCGAGATAGTGGATCTGGCCTTGAAATGCGACCCGCGCAAGCCGAAGCGATTAGTTTAGTTAGTTTGGGATCGGCGAGTGAGCTCATAGATCTGACGGGCGAGTTCGGTCGCGAGACGGTGTTTGGATTGTAGTCGAGCGTGGCTGGATGGGGCGAGTTCGGTCGCGCGACCCGGTAGTTTTGGGCCTTGATCGAGCGTGGCGGATGGGGTGAGTTCGGGTCGCACCGGTGGTTTTAGTGCGATGAAGCGTGGCGGAAGGGGCGAGTTCGGGGTTGTAGACCCGAGCGTTTTGTGTCTTGAGCCCCGAGCCCGTTGGGCTTTAGTAGGGTCGGCGTGAGTTGTGTCGTTACCCGTCCTCGGTTCCTCACAACCGGAGGAGCTGAGTTTTATCGGTTGTCCCGATCGCTTTCGAGGCTCGAGTGGCGCGCTCGGTGAGTTAAGCTAACTGGTATGATCGAGTGGAATCCGAGTCCGTCGTTAGTGATAGAATTCGGCATAGCCCTCTTGTGACATTCCACTGCTCCTTTACCTACAACCCGACAAATGCAGGGTCATTCTAGAGAACCGACCCGGGTGGCCTAATAGCCTCCTCGATAGAATTCTATGGGCTTGGCGAGGCTTAGGATCAAGCGGAAGGTTAAGATGACCACATCTGCTAGATCCCGGGCGAGGCCGCATGGGGCTCATCTGCATTTTCTCCCCTAGCTCATCCTTGCTCATGTCGAATGAGGCAAGCTGTCACTTTGTGGCGTAACACGGGCGTTAGTGATGCATTTTCATTGCCGCGTCGCGATGCTTAGTTCCAGAGCCCCGGGCGGTTCGGTAGCCCGAATCGTCCAAGGGAGACGCAGGCGTATGGAATGAATGCTCATTATGGATGTATGAAATGATTTAAATAAAGAAATAGAGGGGGTTAGTAGTGTGTTACCTTGATGACTCGAGTGGCGGGGTTCGAGAGAGCTCTAGTCGGAATGTCCGGCCGGAACCCATGCTCGTGGTTAAGTGATGGAGTCGACATGGCCTATATGGGCGTCTCTTCACTTCCTACATCTCTCGATGTGTGAGCCGTTCGATCGACTTAGGAAGCCCGGTGGTCTCTCCGGCGGAGATCCCGCTTTAGGTTTTCCAAGTCCCTTTGGGGATCTGAAGAGCCTGCCAGCGTGTGGTGGCGCTTTAGTTTTCGTGCTGGTCATGCGATAGTGGTGGGCCATACCGAGGCCACATCTCGTCTCACCGGTGGGCATTCCGTCTGAAAGGCGTCGTTAAAATCGATCGGCGTCGTCCCATCGGTCGGTGTGTCCCATTGTTTCCCATCCGCATTGAATGGGGGAAGGGAGAGAGTTTTCGCTCTGATCTTTCGCCCCTCTTCGGCTGCCACATTTCTTCTTAAATAGGGGAGGGAGAGGGCTTTTCGTCGTAGTCCTTTGCCTGTTCTCCAACTATATCGTCTTTCCTCCTTCTTCTTCCTCACCGAGAGTGCTTTCGTATGTCATGGCCGGTTCCTAAGTGAGAGAAGGGGTTAGCGAGGGAGGACTTATAGATCCTTCGTGAGTCCGGAGCATGATGTCGAGCGAGGAGGCTGCCCAGGCGATCTTGGATTCATCTGAGGCCTTCTTCGAGATGGAGTCGTGTGTGGACTTTCTCCGGTGGATCTTCACCGGGCGAGCCTTGTCAGAAGGGAAGTCGCTCAGGATCATGCCGGTGGAGGGTTCCACGCCTGCAGCTACTCAGGTTGGCCAGTTCATAAAGTTTGATGAGATCTCTTTCAGCCATGGCGGCCATACTTGATGGCGGCGATCACGCCTATGAGCTGCCTCATTGCATGAGAAGGTCATGAGCTCCATGTTCTTCTATTGAGCATCTATGGGTGCGGCGCCCTTGAGGTACCCGTTCGCTCGCCGAGGTCGAGGCCGGCGGGAACCGGCAATCCGTTGATATACCGTTAAGCCGCCAAAGTCGAGGCGGAACGAAGCGGGGGCCCAGTGGTGGTGGTTATGTCGGGTGGCGTGTGCCGTGGTTTCTCCTTTGGCGTTGACGATGTCATCGAGCGGTCACGGTAGTATTTGGAGTAGTACTAGAAAATGTAATAGTTGAGTTAGGTAGGCGAGTCCCGTGTGAACGATTTTTGTATTAATGAATACATCGATCTTTGCTTTTGATAGAATCACTATCCGTTCCTTGTTTTTATCCTAGCATAGCTTTTGTTTTTGTCCTTTCTTTTTGTACCTGCCCATTAGTTCCGTGAGTTGCAACTTTTTAAGAGCACTGGGCATGGCCCTTGAGCTCATTGCTCATATCCGTAGAATTAAATGGCGGGGTGTGTTCGGTTAGGAGTAAGAACAAAAGTTCGTAGGGCAATCAAAGAAAAGGGAATGCGCTTCCGTTAAGGGGCAAGTTGTTTTATCATGTGACAATAAAGGAGAGTAAAAACAAGAGGTAGTATTCAATATTGTACCCTTATAGAGCCCCGGCGCCCGGGTTCAAAGTGTTCGGGCAGGGGGTGCTTTTACGAGAACAAGTGTTGACTAAAAAGCGGTTAGACCAAATTTAGGGAAAGCAGCGTGGCTGTTCAATGTTTCAAGTGTTGGTGAGAACGTTGCCGTTGTTGTCCTCCGGTTGGTAGGTGCCGGTCAATTACTTGGTCACCGTATATAGGGACCTTCCATGGTGGAGAGAGCTTGTGTTTTTCCCTCGTTGATTGGGTCCTCCGAGATGCAGATCGCCGACTTGAGTATCCTCCTCTGATCTTCCTTTCATGGTACTGCGGAGGGTTTGTTGGTAGCGGCGAGGCGGATGGCGGTCTTCTCGCGAGGCCTCTTCAAGCAGTCGATTTGTGTGTTCTTTGAGCCTCCATGGCTCGATCGCGGTCAAAGCCTTCACTCTTGGGGTGCCGTGGTGAGGTCGGAGGCGGCCTTGCCTCAGCTCTGTAGGCCAAGAAGAAGGGTGTGAATCCTGTGGATCGGTTTGGGGTCGTTCTTAGGCTCCAGGAGGATCACTTTGGGACCTCTGCAACCCATCGCCCGTCGTCTTGTTGAGTTGAGTTGGTCGAAGATCGTGACTTAAGTCCTTGGAGGACCATCTTTGTTGGCGCGTTAAACCCTAACCGTTAGTTCATGGATGTCCGGCCAAGGCCCGGTCGATCGATCTTTGTATCCATCATTTGAAGTCTAGGAACTTCTTTCCGGTGAAGTTAGTCCGTGATCGGTGATGATCTGATTAGGAACGCTTGAAAGCAGTAGATGATGTCGAGGAAGAATTTGACTACCTCTTTCGAACAGATGTTGGTGATGGGTTTGGCCTCTATCCACTTGGTGAACTTGTCGACTGCTATGAGTAGGTGAGTGAAACCGCCTGGGCCCTTTTTGAGAGGTCCCACCATGTTGAGGCCCTAGACCGCGAATGGCCAGGTGATGGGGATGGTTCGGAGCTCCTGTGCCGGCAAATGGGTTTGTCGAGTGTAGAGCTGGCATCCTTTGCACCTGCGGACGACCTCCTCAGCATCTCGTAGCGTGGTGAGCCAGTAAAAACCTTGGCAAAAGGCTTTTCTGACCAGCGACCTTAGGGCCACGTGATGTCCGTAAATCCCAACATGGACCTCGAGGTGGAGCTGCTTCCCCTGGTTGGTGGGGATGCACTTCATGAGCCCCCCTGATGGACTCTGTTTGTAGAGCTCATCACCGAGCGCGACGAAAGTCTTGGCGCATCGAGCGATCCATCGGGCTTCAGTCCTTTTAGGCGGGAGAACCTCCTCGATGAGGTAGGCAAGTAGTGGCGCTCGCCGGTCGGTTTGATTGAGTTCCAATACGATGACGTTTGTGGGTGATGTCGTCATGGAGGTACTAGGATTGGAGCCCCCGGGTGCTGGCTTGGCGTCGGGGACGGAGCCCCCGAGCGTCGGCTGGGCGTCGGGGTGTGTCTAGATCAGACCTTCCAGGATGCGGGCGGATGGCTCGTGGACGTTGTCGATGAAGACACCGCTTGGGGATGGATCCTGCCTGGCGGCCAATTTCACAAGAAAATCGGTGGCATCGTTGTCCCTTCAAGGGATGTGATGTATCTCGATCCCCTAGAATTTGTCCTCGAGCTTGCACACCTCTTGGTAGTATGCTGCCATGAGGGGCTTTCTTGAGACTCCTTCATGACTGATCAACAACTAGCTCCGAGTCGCCATGAGCGTGAAATCGCGTAGCATCGAGCTTCGATGGTGATCGTGTGAGTCCGTTGATGAGGGCCTTGTACTCCTTGATGTTGTTTGAGGCTAAAAAGTGGAGGCGGATGGCGTGGCGGAGCCTACTCCCATCCGGGAGATTAGAACCACTCCATTACGGTAGGGTGCCATTACGGACCCGTCGAAGTACATTATTCGATGCTCGTGGGTGGCGTCCGGGTTGATGGTAATTGTACCTCATCCATTCGGCGACAAAATCCGTGAGAGCACGAGATTTAATGGCGATGCGGGATGTACCTCATGTCGTGGCCCATGAGTTCGAGTGCCCACTTAGAGATCCATCCCGGCGTCGCGGTTGCGGATGATTTCCCAAGTGGGTATGAAGTGATGACCCAGCGACTTAAGTGGTCGATGAAGTAGTCTTGAGAGCTTCCGGGTCACCATCGATCTTTGCGTATAGGAGTTTACGCTTTTTGAGTACGGACCTTGGGGTCGATAAGTACTTCCTCGACAAAGTATCTGGACACTGGATCTTGAGTTGGTGTCTGGCTCCTCCTTTCGACGACCAGTAGCGGCGCTTACCACATGGTTCTTGGCGCGATGTAGAGGAAAGGGTTCTCCCATTCGGGGCGGCGAGGATTAGGGTGGCGTCGGGGGCGCTCTGAGGCTCTCCGGGGCCTCTCTTGAGCTTCTTGGTCCAGAGCGAAAGTGTCCGTCTTTTTTAGGAGCTTGTAGAGCGGCATCCCCCATTCGCCGAGCTGGGAGATGAATCGACTTAGGGCAGCCAGACAGCCGATGAGCCTTTGCACGCCCTTGACATTGTTTATGGGACCCATGTTGGAGATGGCCGTGATTTTTTTAGGGTTGGCCTCGATGCCGCGCTCAGACACAATGTATCCTAGCAGCTTCCCCTTTGGAACCCCAAAAACACATTTTTGGGATTGACGATGTTGAATCTTCGGAGGTTCGCGAACGTTGTGGCCAAGTTTGTGATCAGGTTGCAGGCTTGAGTTGTTTTGACCACTATGTCATCAACATAGACGGTGATCGTTGGTCTTGGCCGCTCGGTTTGGTCAGGCTGATCGAGCAGGTCCATTTGATCGGCAAAGCATTCTTTGCATGCACCTTTGGTAGGTGGGCGCGGACGTTCTTCAAGCCAAATGGCATGGTTACGCGACAATCTGAACCATCTGGGGTGATGAATGAGGTTGCGAGTGATCGGACTCTTTCATCGCGATCTGGTGATAGTCTGAGTAGGCATCTAGAAAGGAGGATCTACGCAACCCGAGTCGAGTCGACTATCTCTGGTCTATCTTGTGGCGGAGGAAAGTGATTCTTTGGACACGCTTTGTTGAGGCCAGGTATAATCAACGCACATTCTCCACATCCGGTCTTCTTTTTAACAAGAATGGGATTGGCAAGCCGATCAGTGGAATACCTCTATGATGAATCCAGGCTGCCGGGAGTTTGGCGATCTCCTCGCCTATGGCCCTCGCCTCTCATCGTCCGAGCGATCACGGTATTGCTTAGCGAGTTTCGAGCCTAGGATGAGGCGCGATCGTGCTCGGCGACCTCCGTGGTATGCGGCATGTCAAAAGGCTGCCATGGGAAGACATCGCGATTGTCGCGTAGGAAGTCGACGAGCCCGCATTCCTATTTGGCCAGGAGCTGGGTCCCGATCCACACCGTCTTGGCCGGGTCGGTGGGGTCGACCCCCACCGCCTTGGTTTCCTCAAGCGGATCAAAGGCCATAGAGGAGGTTGGTTTGTTGCAGTCTGTGACTGAGGAGATCGACGATTCCCTGAGCCACGGGAGCTCGGATGAGTTGACGACCGTAGTGGCGAGCTCATAGTGCTCGCGGTCGCACGTGAAGGCGTGCGAGAAGGCATTGCTCATGGTGATGACGTCGTTTGGTCCCGACATCTTCAGCTTGAGGTAGGTGTAGTTGGGGATCGCCATGAATTTGGCGTAGCATGGCCGCCCTAAGATGGCGTGGTAGGACCCAGGAAAGTCCACCACTTCAAAGGTGAGGACCTCCGAGCGGAAGTTGGCTCAGTTGCCGAACGTGACGGGCAGGTCGATTTGCCCGAGCGGGTATGTCTACGCTCATAGGATCACTCCATGGATGGGAGAGCCCACCAGGCGGAGCTCCGATCGGGGGATGCACATGGCGTCGAGGGTGTCGATATAGAGGATGTTGAGGCCACTGCCTCCGTCCATCAGCACCTTGGTGAGGCGCTTCTTGCGAATGATGGGATCGACGACGAGCGGGTAGCATCCCGGTCTTGCGACGTGGGAAGGATGGTCCCTCTGATCGAAGGTGATCAGAGATTCTGACCAGCTGAGGAAGGAGGGGACAGCTGTCTCGGCGGTGCATGCCTCCCTAATAGCGTACCTTGTGCTGGCGCTTGGACTAGATGACGTCGGATCCGCCGAAGATCATGATGCATTCATCAGCATCGGGGAAACCATCTCCGTCCTTGCCCGCCGTGCCTCCTTTCTTGGCTACCGCCTCTTTGTCGTCCCCTTCTTTTGGCCCGCCGGCCTGTCGTAGGAAACGTTTGAGGAGCTCACAGTCCTTGTAGAGGTATTTGATGGGGTAGGCGTGGTTGGTGCATGGGCTATCCATGAGTTTGTTGAAGTTGTCAGGCAGGCCCTATTGGGGCTGCTTGCCCATGCGGTCAGTTGCGGCGACCAACGCGGTGTTGTCCGGTCGGTGCCAGTCCTTTTTGTTCTTCTTGCCCCTCTGTGTGGAGGGGCCCTCATCTTGGTCCGTGCACTTGGCCTTGCCTTTGTCCCAGCCCCCATTGAAAACCGCTTCGACCGCTTCCTCGTCGGAGGCGTGGTTAGTGGTGAAGTCGAGCAGGTCATGGGTGGTACGGGGTTTCAGGCATCCAAGCTTGTGGATTAGGGACTCACAGAGGAATGCGCTTATGACATCCGCGTCGACGACATCAGGGAGAGAGTTGCATCGTTGGGAGAACCTGCGGATGTAGTCCCGCAGGGACTCGTTGGGCTCCTGCTGGCAACTCTTGAGGTCCTAGGATGTGGGGGTATGGCCCCCGGTATCCACAATACAAGACATGGGCCGCACCATCAGAGGTGGCCTAGCCCACAAGATCATGGCGTGCACGGCGCTGCTCGGCGTGCACCGCAAGATATTGTATAGTACCAAGAAGGCTACTTTCCTTGTAACCCTACCCCTCCAGAGTATATAAGAAGAGGCAGGGGTCCCCTAGTGGATACGATCGATACATCTCAATGCAATACATCAGAACACAAGATGTAGGTATTACGTCATACTGACGGCCGAACTTGTTTAAATCTTGTGTCTTGGTGCCTGTATTACCATCTCGCTCCTGATCTTGCTCACCTCTACGACAAATCTACCATCATGGGATACCCCTCGATGGACTGCCGAGCATCTTTTTATCGGACGGTTGGCGCGCCCGTAGTAGGGTGTGTGCTTGATCCCATGGCGAGCGAGATGGACCTAAAATCAACAGCGCATTCTCGTCAACAATCTTGTGGAGATCCATATGGGTCCACGACGATGATTCATCGGCTGGCTACACCGGCCCAGCGACAACAGATCCGATCTTGGAACCACCTCCAAGGTCGTCTTCACCAACAACTCACCGCCCGCCAGTGCTCATTTATCAACGCCGACGAGATAACGCCATCGCCCTTGACCCAGACGTTATGTCTAAAGCTAAATCACGCTTTAATATTTTCCTAAATATTCTCCGATCTCCATATATCGCCATGATGTTTCTCGAACTATTTTCTCCATGTTTGCTCTCCAAATGATTTTCCGAACCCCGAATAGTCGCATTGATGCTCGGGCGCCTCGAGAGGCAGCCACATCTCTCGGCTCCTCCCCTACCGTGCTACAGGCTCCACTTTTCTGCGTTATGGGTGGTCGGCGGTGGCTCCTTGGTCATGCTGTTCCTCCTACACGTGCACGGGCTCCAGCTTTCGGCGTTATGGACTATGGGCTAGCTAGAGTGGAGAACTCGGCTACACACTAAGCTGGTCGGACGGTTTATATTAAATATAAATACATCTTAGCTCTAACTGATCGGCGAGCTACATATGCTATTTCATCGCCATTGCTGATTTTTCTCCGGAGTTCATATATTTTTACATCATGTACTACCCGTTCTACATGTTTGTATTGCGAGATCATCGTCCGGTGATCGGATCACTGGTGCTTTCGGACTTCTCCACCGATCAAGCTGGTCGGACCGCTAGGTTCATCGACTTCATCAACGACCGATTGATCGGATTTGATTCGCCGATCGCTTCTACTCAATGCTCACTTCGCCGCCCGACCGATTGACGGGCTGTTAAATCGCTCGTGCTTCATCGCCCGACTCGTCCGGTTACTCCTTGGCCCTCGGATTCTTCGTGCTCGAGGACTAAGTGGGCACACTTCACCCCACTTCACCTCATTGCTCGGGCGTCGCCCGGCTTCTGGCGAGACTCCTCGGTGCTTTCGAACATCACCAGGCTACGTCGATAACTCCTCACTTTGCTTTCGGGCGTCGCTTGGTACACGAGACTCCTCGGTGCTTTCGGACCTCGCCCGGCTACGCCGAGGGGACTCCTCGGTGCTTTCGGACGCCGCTAGCTACGCTAAAGGATTCCTCGGTGCTCGAACATCGCCACCACTACGCGAAAACTCCTCCTTTGCTTTCGGATGTAGCCCATTCGCGAGAGACTCCTCGGTGCTTTCGGACGCCGCTAGCTACACCGGGACTCCTCGGTGCTCGAACATCGCCACTACGCCGGACCTCCTCATTTGCTCGGGCGTCGTCAGCTGCGCCGAGGACTCCTCGGTGCTCGGACATCGCCAGCTACGTCGTGGACTCCTCGGTACTCGAACATCGCCAACTCTGGCCGGAACTACTCCTTTGCTTTCGGGCGTCGTCGGCTACGCCGAGACTCCTCGGTAACTTGGACATCGCCCTTGGTGGTCGGATCTTGCTATGTCTCATCGGTGTGCTATCAAAATTGCTCCATCTTTGTTTGGATCGAGTCTTGATCTTGGGCATCACGTCTAGGGTCTTGATCGCACATGTCGGATGGCGTCGGCAAAGCTTTGGACTTCTTTTCTTTGACCCGGCTACAAGATTCATTCTTCATCTTCCAAAGAGCTCGGGGACTAAGTGGGCACACTTCACCTTGCGGTGAATGTCGCTTTTCTCATCTCAAGACTACACGGGGGTATGGTGCTTTTTTCGGTTGGTCTTCTAATTTCTGACCCTGACACCATGTGACTATCAGGCTTAGGGACTAGCTGTGGGGGTATGGCCCCCGGTATCCACAAGATAAGACATGGGCCGCACCATCAGAGGTGGCCCAGCCCACAAGATCAAGGCGTGCACGGCGCTGCTCGGCGTGCACCGCAAGATATTGTATAGTACCAAATAGGCTACTTTTCTTGTAACCCTACCCCTCCAGAGTATATAAGGAGAGGCAGGGGTCCCCTAGTGGACACAATCGATACATCTCAATGCAATACATCAGAACACAGGATGTAGGTATTACGTCATACTGATGGCCAAACCTGTCTAAATCTTGTGTCTTGGTGCCTGTATTACCATCTCGCTCCTAATCTCGCTCACCTCTACAACAAATCTACCATCGTGGGATACCCCTTGGAGGACTATCGAGCATCTTTTATCAACATAGGACTTCCTAGGGCGGACATATGTCCCCTGGAAATTCCCGACAAAGACCCTCTTGAGGATCGCCCAGTTGCGGATGCTGTCGTGTGGGAGGAATTCAAGCCATGCCCGGACATGTTCCCCGACGTAGATGGGGAGATACTGAATGATGAAAAAGTCATCATCCATCCCTCTCGGCTTTCGGCGGCGGGCGAAATCTTCGAGCCAAATACGGGGTTTGTCTCCCGGTGTATTTAGTGTTGTTGGTGGAGTAGTCGGAAGCGGCTGTAGGAGCGGCGCTATCTCTGAATCGTCGGTCAAAGGCCCATGACCTGGACCCTCAAGGCTAGGATTCCGGTCGTCCGGCCGGCGACTGTGCCTGGGGCGCGTTTCATCGCTCCCCTCGATGGTTCAGCGGGGATCCGTGTTGCCTACTCGCGCATTCGCCCGGTGGGCGTCATCATCGTGCGGGCCGATGTCGGTTGCTAACGATCTTTGCGAGTGTCTGGTGTGAACCGGGTCGCTCGTGTACCAGCCAGATCGGTATGGAAGCGGCGCCGGTCGGGATCGTGGTGCGACTCGCCTCCCGCGCCCACTTGGCGGTATGGCAACGGCGGATGGAAGCGATCCATCCAAGCGCGTCCTGTTTCCCGAGTGGGAGAGAGGCGCGTAACCGGTCGTGATGCGGAGCTTTCCACCTATTGGACGGCGACGGCTTTACTAGAACCGAAGGTTCGGTGAACCCCGCTCACGGGGATCGGCGAGCTCGAGGCGCCCGCGCGAAGCATTGCCGCGGCGGCGATGTTCTTGCTAGCCCGAGCGAACTATGAGAGATCGTTCCCCTCGTTTGTGATGTCATGTTGGACCTAGCGGGCGCGACCCTGGGCGCTGCCCACCGAACCCATCTTGCGTAGGTAGCGATATCTTTGTATTAGCGCTTTCCGTGGCGGCGGCGGCTGATTCTGTCGCCGTTGTCATAATTCCTCGGCGTGCACTTGCGCGAGCGAGGGGCCCCTGAAGCGGGTCGAGAGGGTGTGAGTGCACTTTCGATTCCACAATCACCGGCGGCTGTCCGGAGCATCCGCCATTGTGCACTCCGGGGCCAGACGGTGGCGAGTGCCACGTCGTCGATGATGTTGGAGCCGTCGCTCTCACCCTCGTCATCCGGGGAGTTCGTGGAAGCTGGTAGGCGTAGCTCACCATTCCCAAGAATTGGATGTGAGGGGATGGCGCTTAGCGTCCTTGAAGCCCGGCGTACACATCCGCGAGGGGCGTGAGGCCGTGGGGAACCGATCGTCACGGTGTTAAGTGGCGCGAACAATCGGTCCCCTTCGGATGATCGGCGGAGATAGTAAATAAAGAGTAAATAACGATCGCATATTACTTACAACGAGGTTTGAGCGAGAGAGTTTGCTTGGAATGAAGCGCGGATGCCACGTTGTCGAAGTCGTCGTCGTCTCGGGCCGGTGGAGGTGCCCCTCCGACGAGCGCCAAGCAGTGCCTCCTCGCGAGAGGTGTAATCTGTTGAGCGGTTGGCGAAAGTCTAGGCTTCAAAGCGGAAGGCTGAGGCGGCTCGAAGATTGTGTGGAACCCACATCCCAACAGGTGGGAGTCACGGGAAACTTGATGAGCGGCGAATCGTGTCGCTGAGCCCGCCATGGCGAAGGTGGCAGAAAAGTGGGCCATCCGATGACCAAAAAGTGTTGAACGTACAACGTCTTTCCCACGGACGGCGCCAACTGTCGGTGCAGAAAGTGATCAACTAGTAAATATTTATGGTTTTGTCGTACGTTGTGATCGAAGGTGGCCTAGCACTCAATGACACAGGGTTTATAGTGGTTCAGGCAACATGCCCTACGTCCAGTTTGAGCCGGTTGGTGACTTTATTCCTGAGCCCAGGTGCTCGAAGTTTGCAGTGGGGTTACAAACGAGAAGGAGAAAGATAGGGTGTACAAGAGGCCCGGTCAGCTCCAGACGAAGGGCCGAGAGCGACAGAAGCTCCGCTATGAGCTAAGTGTTCAAGCGTGTGCTTGAGGTCCGAACCTAACGGTTCTGTGGTTGTGAGCTAGTGAGCTTGGTCGATCTAATGAATCTGTAATAACTTGTATGAACTTGAATCAACTTGGGAGAGAGCACATCCCCTTTTATAGATGAAGGGGATGGCTTTACAAGTGAGAGGGAGAGAGTACGTATGCTTCTAAACCTTGTTGCCCACGCCGGCAGGTACAGGACGATGGCAGGCGCCCACAACACTGTTGGATGTCAGATGCACATGGGAGGTTCCGTTGTCTTTGTTGGGTATGGCGGATGTCGGTGCACTGCATATCTTTGTTGATGTCGAGGGCATGTGAGGAGTTTTACCATGTTCACTCAGTACGGTAAGTTCCGGCGCCCACAACACTTGTTGATTCGCGAGAGGCATGTGGGGGGCTTTACCGTATAGGAGCCGATAAGCGCCCTGTCTGTAGGGTAAAAGTTGGCGCCTACAACCTTTGTTCATATCGAGGCGGTTCTGAGTCTTTGTTCCTCTGGTGTACAAGGTATGGTCCCTAGTATCGTGGTTTGACTTGTGCGCATTGCCTTGCTTTCTCTGTTCGTTCGCTAGTCCTTTCTGGGTGGGCATCCCCGATCGGTTGGTCCCAGTCGGCTCTGGTTGCGCCAGTCGGAGAAGAGCGGTGAGCAGAGCTTCTGCGTACCCCGGTCGGAGACGTGGGGTCGGAGTCGAAAGTAATGCTTTGGCTGGGCCTTCCGGTCGGAGAGGCTATCCGTAGGCGGCTGGAGTCGGAGCGAGCGCTCCGGTCGGAGACGTGGGTCGGAGTCGGAAAATGGGTGCCGCTCCTCCTCGGCCAGACCTTCCGGTAGGTGATTGGATCGCCCTTCTGGTCTGTTGTTTAGACTCTTGGGCCGGCCCATGAGTTGCACGCTGTCTGTTTGGGCCGAGCCTTTACGGGGAAGTCGGTCCACGAGGGACCCCGGGTTTATGAACCCGACAAGTAGTATAACACGTGTAGATTACTTAATTATGAGCGTAACGCGAGTTGAGCGGATCAAATCGGAGTTAAAGCGGAGAAGTTATGGCTAAAACAAAATTAGTGGCAAAAGCGTAAATAAGGAAAAACGTATTTTGAATCTAATCCAAAAGAAAAACTACGTTTTCAAAAGAAGAAAACGTATTAGCGGGAATCGTCATGGACTGCGGGTTAATTTGCCAAAAAGCAGAGGGGCTCTTTAATAAAAATACCGGTGAAAATGTATCTTCTAATGCATGCCATAGATCTCGGATGAGCGGCTCGGGATGATCGTAAATATATATATGTATTTCCGTTGTATTTCTAGATTTGTTTTTTAAGGAAAACAGCCACAAAAGCGTATACATGATGTCTTGTGATGTCATCAAGCTAGCTAGCAACTTGAATCACGACAACGCATGCACGACTCCACGGCGGTGGCGCACGCAGTAGTGCTTGACGCAGCGGCGTTTCTTGAGCATCGCGTCTTGAGAGGGGGCGCAGAGAGCTGCTGCGCTCATCTCGGCTATGGGTTGGGCACGGCACCCGGGAGCAGCGGGCATCGGTGTGGGAGGCGATGTCGCCATGGCGGGAAAAAACTTGAGCCTTCTTGCGGAATCAAGAATCCGGCCTCGCTTGCCCGCGAGGATGGTATGGGGATGAAGAGGAGGCATGCCGAACTCATCTAGTCTGTTGGCGTTCACGGCGGTTGAAAGCGAAGCGAGAGGCATCACGGAGCTAGCTAAGCGCGGCTCGGACTCGGCGTCGAAGTCGCGCGAGATCTTGAGCGAGAAGGAGAAAAAGAGACTACCAGAGTGTTAGAGATTAATCTTGTTATTAGAGCATTGCATGTTTACGTTGTCAGTTGTATTTAGAAAATAATTGTCTTTGTGTAGTTCTCTGCATGTTTACATAGGAGTATACACGTTTGGTGAAAGCCATGTCATGTGAAGTGGCGATGCATGCTCGTGATAATTGTTGTAACATGTTTAGGTTGCACGAGAGATTAATTAGGAACTAGCCATGCATAGGATTCTATTATGGGTCAAAGCCACGAAGTGTTTTCATGGCGGAAGAATAGGGCGACGTCCGAGGGGAGCACTTGCATCTTTGCTAGCATGTTTCCACGGTTGCCGTTGCGAGATCTGGCGTGAGTCTCGGCCGAGTGATTTTGGTGGCCGTTTATTTCATGCATGTACTTGAGTTTATATATGAATGAAAAGCGGCAGGTTAGTTATGTGCTTGCGTCAACAAAAGAAAACGGCTAGCTTGTGCCATTACATGCGTGTGCGTGTATCTACCAAAGAGAGCGGTAGTGTTTGCGATAAACACTTCTTTGGTGAGGAGAGATTCCCAACATCGGTGAGGAGAATTTCAACAATTGGTACGAGGCGGTTTTTTCAACGAAGAGCGATGCAGCGACGATTCTTCATCGGGCAAAGCCATTGTGAGTGGTGGTTTGGCGACCACGGCGACAACGACCGCGGCGGACGGGAGGCTCCCATTCCCGATCTTGACCGGAGACGAACTTCTGGCGTCGTGGGTCTTTGAGGATGAAGTACATCTTGCGCACCAATGGTGCATGGGGTCTTATTGATGCTAAGAAGGCATCCGGCGATTACCGTCGATGAAAACAAGGATGCCTAGCCTTGACGATCATCTCACGATCGATCGACGACGAGGCAGCTTCTCTGAGTTCTTTGAGAAGGAGGCTGCCGCTGATGTATGGGTGGCTTTGCTCCCATGCATGTGGGCGTGCCGTCGTCCGGAGGCAAGAATTCATCCTTGCGGTCTGATTTTGATAACCTTAAGATGGGTGATCACGAGTCCGTGGATGATTTCGCGTTGAAATTCACGGCGCTAGTTGGGCGCGATTCGTGAACTTGGTGACGCGATGGGCGAGAAATACGTCGTGAAGAAGGCTGCTGCGAGCCGTCTCCACCAAGTTCATCAACGTCGCTTCATCATTGATGCTTTTTAGCGACATTAACAAAATGACCATGGAGGAGGCCATTGGGTGTTGAAGGCGCATGAAGAAATTCTTTGAAGGGACGAGAGGTCAAAGGGAAGAACAACGACTTCTCATGGCAAAAGCACGTGACTCGTCTGGGAAGTCGTGGTCATGTCCGTGACATGACGAAGGACAAAACAAGGTAAAATGCTACAAGCGCCAGCAGTTTGGACATTTTGCTTGGGAATATCTGAGAAGAAAAAAGAAAGATGAGATTGCACTCCTTGCCGCATGACATCAAGTGACTATGAGCCAGCTCTCACCTGTGAATGGCAATGCCAAGATTAGGGGGGTAATTGTTAGAGATTAATCTTGTCATTAGAGCATTGCATGTTTACGTTGTCGATTGCATTTAGAAAATAATTATGCGTGTGTAGTTCTTTGCATGTTTACATAGGAGTATACACGTTTGGTGAGAAGCCATGCCATGTGAAGTGGCGGTGCATGCTCGTGATAATTGTTGTAACATGTTTAGGCTGCACGAGAGATTAATTAGGAACTAGCCATGCATAGGATTCTATTACAGGTCAAAGCCACGAAGTGTTTTCATGGCGGAAGAATAGGGCGGCGTCCGAGGATGAGCACTTGCATCTTTGCTAGCATGTTTCCGCAGTTGCTGCGTTGCGAGATGCGCGGCGTGAGTCTCGGAGTGATTTTGGTGGCCGTTTATTTCATGCATGTACTTGAGTTTATATATGAATGAAAAGCGGGGGTTGTGTGGCTTGCGTCAACAAAAGAAAACAGCTAGCTTGTGCCATTACATGCGTGTGCGTGTATGTACCAAAGAAAGCGGCGAGTGTTTGCGATAAACACTTCTTGGTGAGGAGAGAATTCCAACACGAGGTTACCTTAGTGTCTTCTGAAGCGGGCGAGAGCTCGATTCATCGGTGACGGCTACTGTGGCGGACCGAACAACAATGGCGGCGGCGGCTAGGGTTCGAGCAATCGGCGGCTTGTGATAGAGCTCGGGCATGGTGGCTTGGGCGGCTAGGTGAGGCGGCGCGATATGGGCTTTAGCTTTTAAAGGGGCGGAGGCGGCGTGGGTGGCATGGCAAGGCATTCTTTGTAGTGGCATGGGGCTCTCGGCGGCGTCCAACTCAAGCGAGTCCCGGTCGGACCGAGTAGGAGAAAGCGTTGTGGCGGTCCCATGGCGAAACAAAGAGGAAAAGAAGAGGGGCGCGCCTGTGCTTCGGCTGGGCCGGAGTTGGGCCAAGGGCGAGCGCTAGGCCTGCTGCCAACCGGAGGAAAGGAGAAGGGAGGAGTGGCCTGCGGCCCAGGGAAAAAAAAAATAGTGCAGGCTGGCAGCTGGCTTTGGGCCGAATAGGAGGGGAGGGTAATGAAAAATACTTTTCCAAATTTTCTTTTCTATTCTTTTTTTTTTCATTTTCAAACCGAATTCAAATATGAATCAGATCAAATTTGAATAGGATTTCAAATACACTTTTCAACTTAATTAAAAATGAGAATTTTTGGTAAGTTCTCAAAAATAAATTTTACAACCTTTTTAAATTCTTTTATTCTCAAATTTTCTTTTTCCTTCTTTTCTTTTACTTCAAAGCCATTTTTAATTTCATTTGCAAAAGCAATTTTAACCATTTTAAATTTTCAATCAAAACCACTCAGCCAAATAAATCAAATGCAAGGGTATGTATGCTCAAACATGTTGCTAAACCTTATGATGAATTTTAAATTAATGAAAATCTTATTTTCCTATATTTTATGAGCACAAAAATTTCAAAAATAAATCATTTTAATCATATTTTCAAAAGTGCAAATTTTAGGGTGTTACATAATGGGACGATATGTTTTATTGTTTCCAAGATTACCAAAACATTATACACGGGATTGGACATTGTCGGTTGAAATTAATGAGACTCGTCCCAATGTTGGTCTCAACTTGTTTGGAAATCTTGAAACAGTGTATTAGTTTCATCATCTCTCTCAATAACTCTAATTAATGCCATGTTTTCCCATGTAGTACTACTTCACTTGCAATGCATTTGATTAGATTGAAATTCCTGGACTAGCCTAACAGGAGTGCTGATTAAAGCAAAATGGTGATATGGTACCGTCATGTCCGCATAGCTCGATGGGTTAGTTACTCGGTATGATTGGATTCGTTCGATAGCTTACCGTATACTCAGTCCGTCCTATTAAAAAATATCATTCTTCTCAAAAAGTCAAATATTATGATAAATATATATAAGAAAATATTAATATTTATGATACATAATTAATAGAAATATACTTTTATAATAAATTTATTGAGAGATATAAATATTATTAATATTTTGTACAAACTTAGTTAAATTTAAAAAAGTTTAACTAGTATAAATTCTATAATGACAACATAAATCCTATAGCGACATTTTTTATGGGTCGAAGGATTAAACGTCAAGCGAAGCTGTGATTCGATGCCTAGTAGGATATTCACTACCGTGTCTGCAGCTGGAAGCCTCAATGTAGGATATGATCCTTCGCTTTGTTGCCGTGTTTTTTTTCGGAAGAAAAATGCCCGTTGCGGTGTTGCTTGTGATTACATGCGGTAGTCCGGTTTAATGGAGCGATAATGATAGGGCGTGTCGTCCGTCCTATCCGAACGCCCGGCGCTTTGGCCTCTGACCCAATAGAGCGACGTTAAATCTTAGAAGAAAAAAAGGTCCACGTCGATTCCTTGATCCTCAGACCCTCGCCATTTCTATACCGCTTCTCCCCATCTCGCCACCTCGTGCCCCACAGCACTTCATTGCCTTCGGCCTACTGCCCGATCCTGCTAGCACCTCCGTCCGCTTCGTTGTCGCCCCACCGCTTTGCTGCGCTCCTCCCTCTCTCCCCCCTCCACGACCTCCATAGCTACCCCGTGCTCCCCGGTGACCCGCCTCTCGCTCCCCCAACCGGGAGGCAGGGGCGGCGACGGTTGGGCACCAATGAGGTAGGTCGTTCCTCCTCTGAATCTAAGCCCTCCTCCTCCTTCTACTCTGGATCTAAGCCCTCCTCCTCCTCCTCCTCTGGATCTGAGGGGCCAGCGTCGGTGGCTAGGGCTCAGAAGCAAGCTCTGGGGTCCTATTTCATCCTCCCTCTAGTGAGCTCGAAGGTGATGGGCCAGGTGGGAGCAACTGCACCTCGAACCCATCCCCTTCTTTGTTGAAAATACGTTCTTCTTTGTTTCTCCGTGTTGCAATGGGATTTTTGGATGTTGCAATAGGTGATTCATGTGTTGCACAAAAGACAATTCTAATGTTGAGATTGTATTTCCCCCCTAATGTTGCAACTTGTGAGTTTTAACTTTTTCTACGTGTTGTGGCAAGCGATTTTAATTGTTGAAATTACCTTTTTCAAATGTTGCAGCACTGAAAGGTGATTTGAGATGTTTCCATTTTCCATGTTTCATGGGTGATTTTGCGATGTTGCAGTACTACTATTTGAGATGTTACAATACATAATTTTTTAGGTTGCACTATATAGTTTTGTGATGTTGCAGTTTTTATATTCCGATGTTGCACTACATAGTTTATATAATTTTACAATGTTGTACTTGGAAGTGTTTCGTGCTCCAGAGATATGGGCGTGGTGGGGAAGGAGCGGTGGGGAACGGGACGCGATGGGGAATGAGGACAAGGGTGCGGTGGGGGACAGGGGCGTGATGGGGAACGGGGACAGGAGCGCGGCAGGGATGGGCCGCGCGCGAGTGGAGTGGGACGGGCCGCCATAACTAGCGTGGGTGGACACTCTTGTCCGGGCCCTTGTTTAGTTGCCCGATTTTGGACAACCAAAATCACTGTGCCAGCACTGTAGCATATTGTAGCGTTTTGTTTGTGTTTGTGAATTATTGTCCAAACGTTGACTAATTAGGCTCAAAAGATTCGTCTCGCAAAATACAGTCAAATTGTGCAATTAGTTTTTGATTTCGTCTATATTTAGTACTCCATACATGTACCGTAAATTTGATGTGACGGAAAATTTTCTTTTTGCATAGTGCCAAAGTTTGGATTTTGGGTATCTTAACGCCCCCCGGATTTGGTTCGCTCGTATTGTTTCTTGAATAAATCGTTACATGGATCGGTCGGGATGGGATGATTCCTGTTACGGCCCCAGGTGAGTCCGGACACGCGCTTGCGCCCGACGTCCCGGCGCTTGCGTCGTTAATGGAATGTAACGGTTACTTAAACAAGGTACTCCGTGAAAGCCAACCGTTGGGACGCCGCAACTATGCGCACCTGCTGTCTTGCGTATAAAATAGTCGGCCTTTGCACATGCCAAGTTTTCTTTCTCTTCTCTCAGTCTGCGACTAGGCGGCGGCGGGCGGGCCAAGTCCCCTTTCTCTTCTCTCAGTCTGCGACTAGGCGGCGGCGACCTTCACGCACGAACCTTCGCCGCCTACCCGCGCTTCGCCAATTCGGTGACGGTGAGTCCCGCTCTTGCCCGCTTGGTTTTTGCGGTTTTCTCCCAATCTTTTCCCGAAAAAATCGTCGAATTTTTGAACTCTGATGCTATGACTATGATGGAAGCGCGCTTGGGCTCAGATCGCGTCTTGTGGTGGCGTTGGCTCCAGATCGGGGTGACTGCAGCCAGATCTGTGAGCTGCAGGGGTTAAAATGTCTTAAAAGTGCAGTTAGGGTTTGGGGGGCGGTGGTTCTCGGCTGTTGTTTTGGTTCAGATCTGTCGCGTTTTCGAGAATTCTCGGGGTGTATGGGCTTCGAATTTTGTTAGCTCTCTGTTGTGCGATGTACCAGTACTAGGAATTGGAATTGGATGCAGCTGGAACTGAGTACGCTTCGTTGTCTTTATGCACGGATGTGTTTGTCTTAGTCGAGAATACCTCTTTCAAAATTGCCAACTGTTTTCTCTCGAGGTCATATTTTCCAACTGCGTTTTTTGGGCTGCTGTTGCAGGTGAATTGCGGTCTAAGCAAAAGAAAAAGGAAGGATCTTTCTCCTGACTTCGGAATTTTGGACGACAAGGTAAGAAAGTGTATAATCGTGCATACTCTGTGTTTGTTTCTTGGTGGCGATTGCAATTAGCCTTAACTTCTCCTAGTGATAACCTTCATGCTTGTGCAGTGTCTGCTCGTATTACTGTCATTTCGAAATATAGGATGTTGGGAGTTAAAATTAATTAGAAGTCTGTCTCTCTTTTGCTGCACCCAGATTCATAAGCATAATCATGTTTAAGAGCCAATTTTCATTTATCAAGGGTAACTGATTTTGGTCTACCGTATCTTTCTCACAGAAGTAATTTTTTAGGATATTGCGTATAATTGTGATACCTGTGAGATCCCTTTTGTTAACATAGTTTTATGAGCTTGGAATCTTAGAAGCCATCTAGCTTTGAACATGATTGATTGGCCACTCTCCATAGGAAGTTGACTTGAACAAAAAGTGAACTGCACGAGTATTATCTGAGAATACTTTGGTTACATGTGAGGCTTAAACTAGCTCAAAGTGCCTCCAAGTAATTTATTGTTAGGAATTAATTCACCACATTTTGTTATGTTTGTACATGGAAGTTTGTTGTCGACAGCTTTCAATCTATCTGATTAGATTTACATCTTTACTAGTGTGCTATTTAGTTTCAGTCGTTCAAAAAACTAACAGTGTTTTTTGTCTCTTCTATGAGATGCACTTCCTTGCATCATTTCACGTCCCTACAGGTTTTGTGCTATCTGATTTTTCGGGATGGATGCCAAAAGGTTCCTGCAGCTGGTTGAGGAGAAGAAAAGAAGGATCCTTGAGAAGAAAGAAGCCCCACTAAAGTGGGAGCAGAAGCTAGAAGCTGCAGCTAAGGCCAAGGCTGATGCAGAAGCAAAGGCGAAGAAGCTAAAATCAAGAAAGCACAGGAGGAGAAGAGATTCTTCCTCAGACTCTGATAGTGACTATGACAGCGATGTTGATCGGAAACACAGGAAGAGGAAGGACCACAGAAGGAACAATAAGCATGAGCATTCCGACTCTGATGATGCCAGGAGACGCAAGCGTAGACCCAGAAGGAGCACTGACTCAAGTGATGAGAGCGACAGTGAATATGAGAGCAGGTCTGAAGAAGAACGTCCAAGGAAGAAGCGCTCGCACAAAAGAAGGCATCACCGACACTCTTCAAGGTCAGACTCTGAAGACTACAGCAGCGACGAGGAAGGACAGAAATCTGCCAAGGACCATTCACAGAGCCGCAGACGCCACCATCGGTCATCCGATGATGACTCGGACAAGGTCAAGTCGAGACATGGGAAGCGTCTGAGATCAAGTGACGAGGATGCAAGGTCAGATTCCAACAGCCATAAGCATCTCAGGAGCCAATCCTTGGAGTCATCAGATGATAGAGATGTTAGTGAATCAGAGAAGATGAGAAATGGCAGAAGGTCTCACAAGAATGGCCACTGTCACCACCATCACCGTCACCATCGGCACCACCATGGAAGACATAGTAACTCTGCAGAACCTAATGACAAGAGGCAAGTACTGAAAGATGGCCAGAAACCACCATGGAAGACATAGTAACTCTGCAGAACCTAATGACAAGAGGCAAGTACTGAAAGATGGCCAGAGGGCCCTTGGAAGTGACAGCGCAAACTGAAGATACCCCGAAAGATCGATTTTTCGTTCGTGATGTTCTCAGTTAATAATTGTTGTCAAGGACAGAAAGATCAATTTTTCGTTCCTGATGTTCTCCGTTAATTGTTTTTGTGCTGATAACATATTTCTTCGATTTGTGCTATGAAACGTTAGAAGATACCCCGAAAGATCGATTTTTCGTTCGTGATGTTCTCAGTTGATAATTGTTGTCAAGGACAGAAAGATCAATTTTTCGTTCCTGATGTTCTCCGTTAATTGTTTTTGTGCTGATAACATATTTCTTCGATTTGTGCTATGAAACGTTAGAAGATATTTGCTGGCTTGGAAAATTTGGTAATATACTGAGTTAACAATGAAGCGTGATTTTTTATCTACGCATTTGGTTAGCTGTCCGACCTCCGAAGGTTGAAGTCCATAAACGGTAATGCTCTGTCTGACTGGTCCAATATGTGGCTTCACATCGTCTATTTATTGTACACACTACAAATATTTGATACTCAACGCTGCCCCTCAAAATAAAAATCTCCCACTCCAGGAGCTCCCAAAATAAAAAAGGGAATTTTGCTCACGGACATTGCACAAACGTCTAATATGCCGTTGGACACTGTCAACGTCGAAATTTGCTGGCGGACATTACAAATTTCTGGTTCTTTGTCCAAAGACACCGTACCGATTATTTTATACATTTTTCAGTTTTGGAGAGAGAGAATATGGGGGAAATGTCTAAACTGTCCTCATCTTCAACCTCTGGCACCTCCTTCCCCGAGCTCTTCATCACGCCGTCCCGAGTCTGACTGTGCGCCGCCGCCACCATGTCCAATGCCGCGCTGCGCTGAAGGGTCGAGATGACAGACTAGAGGGGGGTGAATAGTGTTTTTTAAAATTAATCGCGTCGGCTAACCGATATAAATACGGAATTAAAACAATCGGTCCAGCCAAGACTACACCCCTCTATATATGTTCACTAGCACCTTGCAAAGATACTAATAAAGCAACTAATGTGCCGGCCTAGCTAAAGCTCTCCTAAACAATTCTATGAGTAAGGTCACACAAACCTATGCCACTAGTACTTTAAGTAAGAAGGGAGCTGCTACACATGCTAGTAAGCAAAAGCACAAAACTAACTAAGCTCACTAGCAATGCTCAATAACAAGGCAACCAACGCCTAATTAGAGAGCGCAAATACTTAGCTACACAAACTAAGCAATGTGACTAACAAGGTTATTAAAACCAAATTAGCCACTTAAGAGAGCTACTTCTATGCTACACAAGCAAGAAGGTAATTAGCTAGCTACACAAGCTATCTAATTACAAGAGCAACTACACAAGCTTAAGATATATATATATATATAAGTAATTGCAAGCTTGTGTAATGGGGATGCAAACCAATGGGAAGAACAAGGTTGACACGATGATTTTTCTCCCGAGGTTCACGTGTTTGCCAACACGCTAGTCCCCGTTGTGTCGACCGCTCACTTGGTGGTTCGGCGGCTAATTAGCATCACCCGCTAAGCCCGCACGTCGGGCACCGCAAGAACCTACCCCTTGAGTGAGGGTAGCTCAATGACACGCTTTACTAAAGTTGCTCTTAGCGACTTCACAAGCGGGCGCAGCACAAGTACCCCTCACAAGCACTTCTCCCGGAGCGCCGCACAAGCTTCTTGCGTGCTTGACGGAGACCACCACTGTTGTCTAGGAGGTGGCAACCTCCAAGAGTAACAAGCACCACTGGCTGCAGAACTTGATCACCTAGTGCCACTCGATGCAACCTCACGATGCAATCGCACTAGAATCGCTCACTCACACAATCGGATGATCGCTATCAAGTATATGTGTGATGGAGGGCTCCCAAGCACTCACAAGCATGGACACTAAGTCCCTTGAGGTGCTCAGCCTAGCCATGGCGGCGCCACTTCTATTTATAGCCCCAAGGGCTAAACTAGCCGTTACCCCTTCATGGGCAGCGGTCGGGCCGGCCCGGACGCTCGGTCGTGTTGACCGGACGCTGGACCTCGGCGTCCGGTCGCCCCAGACGACCACATGTCCGGTTCCAATGGTCACTTGACTTGACCGGACGCGGCGAGTTTCAAGCCCGGACGGCGCCGAACCCCGGCGTCCGGTCGTTTCAATAAATACCGACCTCGACCGGACGCGTCCGGTCACATTTGATCGGGACGCGACCGGCGTCCGGTCACCTCCACTCTGCGTCATCGTCGTCGGCCTAACCGGACGCAACACCGCGTCGTCGGGTGCATTCGAATCCGGCGTCCGGTCGGGTTGACCGGCGCCAAACATCTTCGCGACTAACTCATTTTCACTTCTAACTTCATCACCCTTGCTCCAATGTGCTAACCACAAGAACTTGCATCCGGCGCAATAGAAAATAGGCATTCTATTTTCCCGAAAGCGCCGAATCCACCCCTGCAAACACCACCTCCTTTGTAAATGTGCCAACACCACCAAGTGTACACCACCATGTGTATGTGTGTTAGCATTTTCACAATCATTTCCCAAAGGATGTTAGCCACTCAACTTGCCACGCCACTCGATCCTAGCGACAATGCAAAGTTAGATCACTCGAGTGGCACTAGATGACCGATATGCAAACAAGTTTGCCCCTCTTGATAGTACGGCCATCTATCCTAAACCCGGTCATAAACTTCTCTACACACCTATGACCGGTGAAATGAAATGCCCTAGGTTATACCTTTGCCTTACGCATTCCATTCCATCTCCTTCAATGTCGATGCAACACATGCACCAACACGATCAACAATGATATGATCCACTTCATATCATCACATGATCATATTGGTTCATCGATCTTGACTCTACTTGCTCTTCACCGTTGCTATCGTCCATCGGCGCCAAGTCTTGCTCAAGCTTCACCGCCACGCGGTCCATCACTCCAAAGCCTTTGACTTGCCCTTCACGCTTGCAACCGGTCCATCAAGCCAAGTCTTGTCTTGATCTTCTCCACCTTGATCACATGACTCAATGTCATGTCTCATGTGCAATAAGCTCCTTCATCGTCACATGTGTGAGCTTTGCAACATCTCCAAGCCATTTTTACCTCCATGGCATATGTTGCTCATACACATGTACCTGTGGACTAATCACCTGTGTATCTCACATAAACACAATGAGTCCACCTAGGTTGTCACTCAATTACCAAAACCAACAAGGACCTTTCACGCGCCCTCATCCCCGGTGAGGCAGCGTGCCCCTGGCTAGGTCCCTGTCCCCCGGTCGCGCCCTCGCGCCCCTGTCCCCGCCGTCCGCCATGGTCGCACCCCGTCCCCGGCGGCCGCATACCCCCGACCATGTCCCCGTCCCTGGCCGCGCCCCCATCCCCCTCAAGAAGAGAAGACCAGTCGCCGCCGGAGTCACACTGTCCCTGCAGGAGAAGGCGGGCCTAGGTCTCCGACCGACAAGGACCGCGTCGAGGCAGAAGGCGAGCGCACGACTGATGCCGTCCGAAAGAGCCCCACCGCATCCACCTACGCCTGCACCGCCAGCTCTGTAGGAGACGGACGAGGATGAGCTTGTCTGGGCTCCGGTGAGCCCGCCCTCGGCGAGGCCCTGCCCGCCCCCGGCACGACGTCGGCAAGGCCAAGGATCAGAGGGAGCAGGCCACGGGCGGGCAGCTTGCAGCTCCGTAGGCTAGCGAGTGCCTGGCCGGAGCGCCTCCCACCCCCACCCCCCACCCAAACGTGCACATCATTGAGCCATGGCAGACAGACGGAGGTGGAAGATGACTAGTAGGGGCAATTTCGTCTATTCAGCTTCCTTTCTCTCTCAAACCATGAAAATGAATATTTTAATGGGTGCGGTGTCCAGCAGCCAAGAATCACGATTTCATAATGGTACTGGGCATATTTTAGATTTGGCGGTGTCCAACAGCATATTAGACCTTTTTGCAATGTCCCTAAGCAAAATTCCCCTAATAAAAATCTCCCTCTCCACAAGCTGACAACCACAAGTTGCACACACGTTAGTCCACTTTCACTCTCCCCAAGTCCTGCAGTCAAAGCACAGCCTGCCGATGGCATCTCCGCCCACTCAATCGTGGTCTAGACCCCCGACGACTCGCCATAGCCCACCCTCGCTCTCATCTCCTCCTCTGTGGCTGCACCCTAGCCCTCATTCGTCCCCCGTCTCTTGCACATCCTCACTATGGCCCTCGCGCGCCACCACGACCTTCGTCCTGCTTTGCCCGCCCCTCACCATCGTGACCGCGGCGTCTGCTGCTACGCGGCCGCTCTCCAAGCTCCTCCAAGCTTGTGGTGTTGCTCATATCCTCGGATGGCTTTCGCTACGGGTACCGGTACAAGGTCCTCCCCATCCGCCGCCTGCGGCTAGAGACGGCAAGGGTGTCGTGGTCGTGTTGTACTTCGTGACCGCCTCAAGGATCGCCAGACATGGTGGTCGCCGTCCACTAGAGTGTCGCGCCTGACATGTTGTAAGCATATGTTTCAAGTGTTTCATATGCATGTTGCAAGTGTTTTATGTGGATGTTGCAAAAGTAGATCGTGATGTTGCATATATTACAATGGTTATACACGTATGTTGCGAGCGTCTGTTCCAAATGTTTCAGCTGGTTCAGGCGTATGTTGCACGTGTTTTATCTGTGTGTTGCATATGTTTCACACTTATGTTGCAAGTGTTTTATCCGGATGTTGCATATGTTTCACACATATGTTGCAAGTGTTTTATCTAGTTGCATATGTTTTGCAATGGCTACACATGTGTTTCCCTCGTGTTTTCAGATGTATGTTGCAAATGTTTCTCTAGATGTTACAAAAGTAGATATGGTGTTGCACATGTTACACTAGACCCCATCTGTAGCAGCCGCCTGCTGCAGCTACTGGGCTCGCCTGCATGTGCGTGGGTGTGGAGGGGGCGCGGGAAACCGTGCGGACATAGATCGAGATGGAGCGGCACGGGACACGGAACGGGCACGGGACATAGAGCAGCTTGGAACACGGTGCGGGTGCAGGACACAAAGCAGCGTGGACCCCTATGTGAAGCAGACGTAGACATCCAGACGCTAGCCCTCATCCAGATGTCCGGGCGCTAGCCTTTAAGGGCTAGAATGTAGACATTATGTCCTACTGTAGTGGTGCATTTGCCCTGTGTGGATCCTCTCCCTGTCTTGTACTCTGCAGATCTATCTGTATCGATCTTGCTCGGGTTAACCTGAGAAACCGAATTAAAAACTGAGAAACTGAGTGGTCAGACACCCTGTTTGTTTGAGCTTATAAGCCATGGCTGAAAGTACTGTTGGCTGATTTGATGTGAAAGAAAAATATTGTTCGTTTGCTGAAAAAGTACGGCTTGTAAGCCAAACAAGCCCAAGCGAACGGGGCGAGAGTCTACCATAGATCGGGCACAACTTCGGTTTTTTGATGTTGAAAGACCGAAATAAAAATAACCCGAAGAAACCGACCCAATATTTCGGTCAGAACCGAATGGCCACCCTAACTGGGTCACATTTATAGCTGGCCAACGGGCCAGCTCGGCTCGGCCCGGCACGGGCCTAGGCCAAGCACGGCCCGCAGGTGGTCGTGCTGGCACGGCACGTCGTGCCTCCTGGGCCAGGCCGAACCAGGCGCCAGGCCTGGCCAACGGACCAGGCACGACCTGTCGGGCCATTTTTCGGGTCGGGCCGACCTGAAAAGCCCGAGTGTCTTAGCAAGCTGTGCCGGCCCAGCAGCCCGATGAGAGGGGAACGGAGGCGTCATCGTCGCCTCTAGGCTGGGCGCGGGTGGCGAAGGGGCGGCGCTGGCTGAGAGAGGTGGGAGGCGGTGGCGGCGCTCGACGCCGGATCCGGCGATAAGAGAAGGGTATGGAGAGGAAGTTCTGGTCGGAGTAGCGGACGAGGCAGGAGCCATAGAAGACGGTGGGGACGCAGGCCCTGCAGCTGCAGGAGGAGGAGTCGGCGTCGCCGCGACAGAGCGCGAGCCCGTAGAAGGTGTCGGGGACCTCGCTGATGGTGGCCGTTGCGAAGAGCTTCCCGGACGAGGAGGCGTTCGTGGGGAGCGTGGCGGTGAGCCGCTGGATTTGTTCCCGTAGATCTGCCCCATGGGGTCGCCAGCTTCCAGAGGCGTGGGGGTGAAGACGAGGAAGAGGGCCGTGGCGGATCCGGCCGCACCCAGCGCCGACGGCCGCGCGCGGCAAGAGGATGTAGGGAGTTAGGGTTCAGGGCCGAGGGTGGGAGCGTGGGGGCGTGGGGCTGCGCGGGGGAGAGCCGGCCCGTGGCCGCGGCGTGCGGCTCCGCTTATATATGAGAACTGAGGAGGGGGGGAGGCGGGGACGGTGGGCTGGGCCAGCCGCGTTGGGCCGCGGGGAGGGGAGGTGGAGTGAGGAGGGGGAGGGGGTGAGGGTGGCCGGGCCGCTGCCGGTCCGGCTGACGCAGGCCGGGCCGTGCCATGCCAGCCCACGGGCCTAAGCAGCAGCCCAGGCACGGCTTGCTCCCTCGGGCCGGGCTAGCCCGGGCCCGCATGTCACCGGGCCGTGCCGTGCTCGTGTCGGGCTAAAAAAGCGGGCTTCGTGCCATGCCGTCGTGCCTCGGGCTGCATGGCCAGCTATAGTCACATTGGATGTTTAATGTCAATTAGGGCTAAACATAAGCTAATTATAAAACTAATTGCATAAGCCGTGGCTAATTCGCGAGACAAATTTATTAAACCTAATTAATTCATGATTAGCACATGTTAACGAATCATAGACTAATTAGGCTTAATAGATTCGTCTCGTAAATTAGCCTCTATTTATGAAATTAGTTTTATAATTAGTCTACATTTAATACTCCTAATTAATATCAAACGTCCTATGTGACAGGGTAAAGTTTAGCCCCATAGCATGCACTATGCAAACAGGGCTACGCTTCGACAACAATACAACATGCATCGATACGCTACATTCCACTCAATTACTACAAAATTCTGACAATATACACCAAAATCTCAGAGCTGCAAAAGGCACACAGCGCTCATATATCTTAAGAGCAACTCCAGATGTGCTATCCTCGTTGTGTATGTTATATTTGGAATTTTACAACAAAAATTGAGATCCAATAGGTGTGCTATATGGTTTTCTAAAGGGTTTTTTTTATCCACACCATTGTAATTTTTAAAGTTTAAAGATATGGCATTACAATTCATTTATTTAGAGAAGTGTCGTTAAAATTTCATCTATCTCATCCATGCCATTTTTTACACCTCCAACGTACGTAGGCCCACTTTTAGACGCGTATGCGTACAGGGACGCATATAGGTATACAGAAACTCGTGTATGGGTGGAGTAGCGCACGCCCACGGCGCCCAGCGTGTCAGACGGTGCGGCGGCGCTCACCCACGGCGGCTAGCGCGCGAGCGGAAGGGCCGCGCTCGCCCGCGGGGGCCTGCGCGTGAGGGGAGCGGCGGCCTTCTCCCTAGCCGCTCGATGTTGACGCTGATCACCGGCTTCTCCCCAGGCGCTGCGCTGCTCGGCACCGGCGCCATCTCCAGGAGCACGCTCTCCGCGCTCCCCGTTCACGCCGCCGCGTCTGAGGGCTGCACCACGCGGATCGTGCACGCGTACCACGGGCCCGCCGCCACGGCGGCGCTGGGGCGGGCGCACACCAGCAACACGGCATGGAATGGCCTGTCGCGGACCACGCCCACGGTCAGCAAGAACACGCCCGTGTCCCCACCATCCTCGTTGATCGCAGCTAGCAGACGCCGGTGCTGCGCCGGGTCCGAGTGCTGCATGCGGAGCTACAGGGCAGCGCTGTACATGATCCCGTCCACGGGCCACAAGTGCGCGGCGCTCAGGTGGTCGTGGAGCGTCGCTGGGGAGCCGGCCGGCGAAGCCGCAGTCGGGCTCCGAGCAGAGGCAGGGCACGCGCGCTGGTGCTCGGCCGCGTCGTGCCGTCGTAGTAGGTAACGTAGCTGCGGCACCCGTTCGCGTCGTGCGAGCACAGCACTTTGGCGGCTTGGCCGAGTTCACGATGTTTTCCATCGCGCTGCTGATGCGCGCGTAGCCGCCGTCGTGGCCGCACACGTAGCACCGGCCGGCGCCGCTGCCGGTGAGCTGGAGATGGCACACGCCGCAAGCCAGGTGCCCGAACGTGCAGACGGGGCAGTGGAGCGTCGCCTTGGCGATCCGGACCGTGGTCTCCACTACCGTGGCGGTGCCATTCACAGCTACCACCACTGCACCTTCGCCCGTTTGTTCCTGCGGCTCCTCCTCCGGGCTCTGGACTTCTGGGTTCGCGTGGCCCATGGGTGACTTCATCTCCTGGCAGGGCCATCCTCAATCGCCTTGCTCTTCTGTCGGGTCGTCGTCATCGGCTAGAAAGTGAACTCCTCCTTGGCAGGGCCGTCCTTGATCGCCTCGACCAGCACATGGATCTCGCCAGCCTCCTCTGCGGTGCTCGTGAGCGACTGTTAGAATCCCGAACCGGCGAGAGGAAGAAGATGAACAACACACGCGAACACAGTGGACACACGATGATCTATTGCTGCAAAGCGGCAGCGTTTCTGATTGTATTGCCATGCTTATATAAACTAATACAAGGAAACTAATCAAGATCTTTGAACACAATCACAATCAGTGATCATGCGCCTAAATAACTTCTGGTAAATATGGTAAGCTAAATATGGTAAGCTAATCTAGCACACAAGGATTACAATCAACAATCTCCTCCTAAGCCTTGTTGTGCTTACTATTTACATCAAACATGCCGATCTTTCCTCGAAGCTCCTGAAACCGAACGCGCCCGAGCGCTTTAGTGAGAATGTCACCTAGCTGCAGTTCAGTACCAACGAACTCGACGTCGATCAGCTTCCTGTCGCAGCACTCCCGGATGAAGTGGAACTTCACATCAATATGTTTACTCCGGTCATGATGCACAGGATTTCTCATCTAGGCGATGGCGGACTTGTTGTCCACCTTGAGCTTGGGTGCGAGGACGGCTCCTCCGACGAGCTCAGCTAGCAAGCGTTCCAGCCAAACTGCCTCGCACATAGCTCCAACAGCCACGATGTATTCCGCCTCATAGGACGACAGCGCAACCACCTTTTGTTTCACCGACTGCCATGCAATCGGCCCACCAGCAAGGAAGAAGATGAGTCCGCTGGTGCTTTTCCTGTCATTGACATCTCCTGCCAAGTCGATGTCGGAGTAGCCTATCAGCTTGGGAGTGTCTTCATTCTTCCTTCCTGGATGATAGTGCAGGCCCCAATGCACCGTGCCTGCCACGTAGCGGAGAACACGCCTCACGGCGGCGAGGTGCTCTTGCCGTGGTGCTTCCATGAAACGACTGAGGTAACCCATTGCATACGCCAGGTCGGGTCTGGAATTGCACAAATACCTGAGGCTCCCGATGAGACTACGGTACTCAGTGGCATCCACACTTGGTGTCGACCCTTCCTTCAACAGCTTCAACTTCATCTACATGGGTGTAGCACTCGAGTTGCAAGCAGCCAACCCTGCCTTCTCGAGGATCTTTGTGGCATAGGCACTCTGACGGAGTGTGATCCCGTCTAGTCCCTGTGTGACCTCAAGACCCAGATAGTAAGATAGGAGTCCGAGGTCGCTCATGCGGAACGTGTTCCTCATTTGCGCCTTGAACTTGCTTACTGTAACTGCATCCCCACCAGTGATAATCAAATCGTCGACGTACACGCCTACGATCAGGCATCCTCCTCCCTTTCCACGGGTGTACATCCCATGTTCATCCACGCAACGATGGAAACCGAGTGACACCAGCAAGGCATCGAGTTTCTGGTTCCATGCGCGTGGAGCTTGACGAAGGCCATACAGTGCCTTGTGGAGTCGGAGCACCTTGTGCTTATTCTGATCGTCGATGAAGTCGGGTGCCTGCTGGACGTACACTTCCTCCTGGAGCTCTCCGTTCAAGAACGCCGACTTGACGTCCATGTGATGAACACCCCAGCCGTAGTGCGCCACGATGGCGAGTAGCAGCCGCACTGACTCCAGCCGGGCAACGGGGACAAACACTTCTTCAAAGTCGATGCCGGGGCGCTGTACGTACCCCTTGGTGACGTGGCGGGCCTTGTACTTGGCGATGTTCCCGTTCTCGTCGCGCTAGACTTTATACACCCACTTGAGCCCGATGGCACGATGTCCTCGTGGAAGCTCCACCAGCGACCAAGTTTTGTTGTCACGGATGGAGTTCATCTCCTCCTCCATCGCAGCAATCCAGTTTGGATCACCGCCAGCCTTCTTCAGTGATTTTGGCTCCTCCACGCTGACTGCATGGAGTTTAGCTTCAACAACGTCGCGGTGCACCAGACCTGGAACGGCATCCGTTCCGAGGATATTGTCTAGCCTCCTGTACCTATGCTCCATGTCCTCGTCATCATCAGCGTCGAGGTGGGGATCATCGCTGAGAGGCGTCGCGAACTCGACCTGCATCCCTGTGGGAGCGATCGGAGTACGTGGCGACGGTGTATCGATGGATGTAGCAGGTACGGGCGATGTAGCAGGCGCAAGGGACTTCTGGGCGGTGGACGGTGTCGCAGGTGCAGACAATGACGCATCCGATGGCAGTACGCCAGGAGTACGACGCTGGAGTTTGTACTCCTCCTCGATGGTGAAGGGCTCCAGGTCGAGGTCGATGGAGGTGTCTGCCCAGTCCTAGCGCGCGCTTTCATCGAAGATCGTGTCGTGCGAGATGTGGACTCGTTCCGTCACGGGGTCATAGAAGCGATATGCTTTAGACCCGCTCTGGTAGCCGATGAAGACGACCTTCTAGCCGCGGTCGTCGAGCTTGGTGAGGTGCGGGCGAAGACGCTTGATGTAGGTGACGCATCCGAACACTTTCAGAAAGTGCACGGGGGGTTTCTTCCCATACCACGCCTGGTAGGGGGTCTTCCCGTCGGTGTGCACCGTCTCCCCCCAGAAGTGTCCGAGCACACCCCGCGCGTGCAGGATGCTCCTTGCTGTCCCCACGATCATCTGGTTCCATCGCTCTACAACACCGTTTTGCTATGGCGAGTATGGCGCCGAGAAGTGACGTTCAACACCTTCACCTGCACAATGTTCAGCGAATTCGACAGAAGTAAATTCCCCTCCATTGTTAGTCCGCAGAACCTTCAGCTTCTTGCCCGTCTCACGCTCAACGCGAGCCTGGAACTCCATGATTGCCGCCGACGTGTCTGCCTTGGATCGCAGAAGCGTGAGCCACATGTAGTGACTCATATCGTCAACCAGCAACAGAAAGTAAGCCTTCCCGGCTGGTGTTGGCGGCGAGATCGGTCCACAGATATCACCATGGACAAGTTTGAGCTTCTCCAGAGCTTGGTACTTCGCGGCCTACGGGAACGACGTGCGTTTCTGCTTCGCCAGGATGCAGTCCTCGCAGACTTGATCTACGTGGTCAATCGCCGGTAGTCCTCACACCATGTCCGCACGCCCGAGCTTGTGCAGCGCCTGGAAGTTGAGGTGACCATACCGCTCATGCCAGCGCCACGCCATGTCGCCGACACGCACGGTGAGGCACACCGGAGCGGCGATGTTCATGTCGAGGAAGTATAGCTGACTTGCCGAGCGATGTACCTTGGCGAGGAGTTGTCGCTGCAAGTCGTAGAGGCGCAAGATCCCAGACTCGATGTCAACCTTGAACCCGTCCTCATCCATCTGCCCGAGGCTGACGATGTTGGTAGTGAGGCGCGAGATGTAGTAGACCCCATCTAGTCGACGGTGTTCGCCGGACTTGCAGGCGAAGAGCATGGTGCCCTTGCCCTGGATGTCGACCACCGATCCATCCCCAAACTTGACGGTGCCAGTGACACCAGTGTTCAGCTCGACGAAGACTGCGCGTTCCTGTCATGTGGTTCGTGGCCCCGGTGTCCAGTACCCAGCGGCGAGACGCCATGGCCTCCTTCTCTCCCTCACTGAGGTGGAGGAGCACCTTCGGTTCGACGAGGTGGACACGCGCCTGTGGCTCAACGACGGGCGGTGGCGACCGGGGGTGGCAGCATGACACGGATGGCGCGATTACCTCGGCGTCCGCGGCGATGTACATCAGCATGTGCTCATCCTCCTCAGCCTGCGCGACGATTGTTGATTGTAATCCTTGTGTGCTAGATTAGCTTACCATATTTACCAGTAGTTATTTAGGCGCATGATCACTGATTGTGTTCAAAGATCTTAATTAGTTTCCTTGTATTAGTTTATATAAGCATAGCAATACAATCAGAAACGCTGCCGCTTTGCAGCAATAGATCATCGTGTGTCCACTGTGTTCGCGTGTGTTGTTCATCTTCTTCCTCTCGCCGGTTCGGAATTCTAACAGTGACGGCGTCAAGGTCGGCCAGGCCGACGTCGACGAGAGCGGAGCAGGATCCCACCACTTGGGGAGGTTCCCCAGCAGCTACCACTAGTTCATGGAGCTGAACAGCGCACTAGGCATAGCACAGGCTGCTGCGGGGGAGCGCGGCAGATCCGCTCGCTCGCTGGCCACCGCGGCCGAGTGCGCTGCCCACCGCGAGCGAGCGCCGCTCCACCCATACACGCATTCCTGTACACCTAAACGCGTTTATGTAGGCATACGGGTCTGAGAGTGGACCCATATATGCTGGAGGTGTACAGAATGGCGTAGATCAGTAAAAGATTAAATTATAATGACAGTTCTCCAAATAAATGAATTGTAATGATGTATCTTTAAACTTAAAAAATTGCAATGGCGTTGATAAAAAAAACCCTTTTCTAAAATAGCAAACGTGTTATCCTGGAATTTCGCTCAGCATAGATAGCATGCAGCGCTCGCTAGCCATCTGTCGAAATCGCTCGCCATGGTGCCTGCCCGCACGTGCAATCCTTCCCACGCTCATGCTGAACTTTCCCATCGCACGCGCAATCCTTCCCACGCTCGTGCTCGATTCGGTCCTCAGCTCCATCGCCTACTCCCCTCCCCTGCCGCCACCGCCGTCGCCCCATTAACCGTCAGAGCTGCTGTTTGCTTCCCCTTGGAATCGGCCTTTTCCTCTTCGTTGTGATGTCGCAGCATCCTCATGGAGAGATTCCGCCGTACGTGCGCCGGGGAGATCCCAACTGCGCTGCCCTATATTCACTCCCCATTGCTCCGGCGTCAGGCGGATGGGAGGAGCAGGACTCACCGGTGTTGCCTTGGTTGGAGAATGTGACGCTCTGGTGAGTCCTTCCACCCAACAGTGCTGCTGCTGCATCGAATCCATTCCTCGACGTGTGCTCTGGTGAGTCAAGTTTGTAGTCCGTGCTGAAATCATGAGTTCATCAGCTGGACGTTCTAAATCATTCTGTCATCAGTAAGGAATTAGAGCTAGAGTGTGTCTGTTCAACTGAAAAATATGTGCAATTTTCACATAGTAGTACAGCGTCTTTGTGATCACTCATCTAATTGGCAGCGCATGAGAAGAAAAAATTGCTTATGACTGTTTTTTACACAATATATTAAGCTGCTTGTTTACAGAAGAGTCAGGCAAAGACATACGATCTGGTCGCACACTTTCTCATACTGCAGAAAATTATTAGACTATAATTTGTAGTACATCTGGGCAAGCACACCTTCTCAGTCTGTAGAAAATTATTAGGCTATAATTTGTAGTACATCTAGGCAAGCACACCCTCCCAGTCTGCAGAAAATTATTAGGCAATAATTTTTACTACATCTGGACAATGCACCTTGTGTTTTGTTCCTTGTTTAGTTCATTGTGTTTTGTTTTTACAGCCAAAATGGATTCAGAGAGACATTTGACCGACATGATTATGGAAGGTTTCACTCCAGGTGTAGTGTCTATCAATATCCCACCTCATAATGAAATACAACCACGTGATGAGGTCCCTGCTGTGGTCAAAGGAATTAAAAAAAGTTCCAAAATTTTCACTGTTACAGAGGACCAGATGTTGGTGTCAGCATGGCTTCAATCAATCAAAAGATACCTATTGGAAAAGAATACATGATTACTTTCATTCACACAAGGATTTTGAATCTGATCGCACACAAAGCTATCTAATGAGTCGATGGTTTAGTATACTACAAGAGTGCAACATATTTGCTGCCTGTGTTCCGAAGGTAGATGTAACACCTTGGGTGTTAGCCTTGCATAACTTGACTTGCATAACATGAGCATGATCATCAAGCATTCATAAACAAGCATTTACAACTGAAACATTGGATTGAAACATCTGCAACGTTTGCTTGTTATCGCATGTTTCTTAAACATATGAAATTTTTCTCGTTATTTCATGTCTCCATGTATCTATGCATATGATCATGAGTGGACACATGTACTTGGTGGATGTGAGTCACACAAACATATAGCAACACCTAGGTTAAGCAAATAGGACTTTGTTAATGGTCACATTTCATGAACCAACACTTAAGCTTCATGTGATTACACTAGCTAGCCCTATGAGTGACTACTACATGAAATGATTGAATGACCTTGCAAATGGCTTAAACATGTTTAGAGTATCATTATGAACAACTTTGATATTTATGGTTAGGGGTAAATAGGTCATTAAGCCATGCTTTGATGTGTATCATCATTTAAATGTGACATGTTTGACCAAGTTTGAACTAGGTGTTAGAGACCTTGCATGGAGGAGATCACTAAAGCAAAGTTGTAGTATTTGATATAAGGAACAACTTTTATTTTTGGGTCACTAACTGATTTAGCTCCTAACATGTGTGAAATTGGATCACAAAAATCAGTAAATCAACATTTCAGGACTTAACAAAATTTTTGCTAAGTCATGAACCTTGACTGACTGACAGCCGATATTTGGGATGATTTTACTCCGTTTCTGTTGCGAATTAGAACGAGTTCTTTGAACAAGATTTGTAGCTGGTACTTATGTCTACGAAAGTTGTTTAGATCAGTTACGAATTGGAGCCACGGATTAGCTGTTACATCAATGTGAAAACTCGTCATCAGGCTCGGCTTTGCTTAACCGAACCGACTAAATTGGTTGATTCAGTGGCCGACCGGCCAACTGGCGCGGCTCACCGCGTGGTGATCAGCCGAGGCCACGCGCTCCATCTGGCGGCCGTACGCCAGCATTGGGCCCGCTCATCAGGCATCACCGGCCAGCAAGCCACCAGCCGCGCGTTTAAGTCGCCACCGAGCCGGCCGTTTGCTTTCACTTGCCTCCTCATGCTCCGTTGCTCACGCGCTCGCCATTGTCATAGCGACGCTTCGCCGAGCCGCCTGAGCTCACCGCCGCCCCATTCTTCAATCAGTCGCGCCCAAAGCTTCGCCTCCCTCTGCTCTATCCTTCCCTCATAGCAGCATCCACAGCCATTCCGTTGGTAAGCTATGTTCGTCTTGCGCCGCCGCGGGGATGCCTCGTCGGAGTGCCGCCATGGCCGCTACTATGGCCATGCCTCGTCGGAACCGCTCTAGCCGTCTTGGTCGCGTAGCCACCGTCGTAGAGTCTCCGTAGTCCTGTAGTGTGCGTCACTTGACTTCGTCGTGGCCTCCACCGGCATAGCGCCGCCGTCCTGCTCCTCCGAGCCACCATGGCCGCCGCCGTCGTAGTTAGCGTCGGTGAGAGGCCCCACCAAGTATCTCAATCGGTGCGCTAGGTCACGAGTGTCATGTAGTGTAGACGTCATCGCCGGTGAAGCTCGCCGTCGACGAGCCGTAGCCGCGCAGTGCCGAGCAGCGTCGCCTGCTCTGTCTCGTCTCAATGACGCGTGGGTCCCTGCTGTCAGCGACCCTTTTATTCTAAAGCTAGTTCAAATATTCCAGATTTTGATTTGTTTTGTGATTTTTATATCTTCAGTTTGGTAGCTTCAAAAATTGGGAAATAAATTGTGTAGTGTTCCTTAGGAAGTGTAGTATTTAGGAAAAATATGTTCTTAACATTTACAGTAGAAATTTTGGGAGATTTAAATAGAGTTTTGCAATGTGTTTTTGAATGCATTCAAACTTGTTTATTTTATATCTAGAGTTCCCGTGCTCCAAAAATTATGATATTTTTGTGGTAAGCTATTCTTGTCATGTATGAACTCTGGTAAAAATTTGAGGATCAGTGCATGTGTAGATTTGTAGTTATAGATTTTTGTTTTATAATTAGGAGATCCTTGTGTGAATTTTTATAAATTATTTAGGAATCCAATAGGAAATCTGGATGCTAAGAAAAATAGGAAATCTGTTGCTTGACACTTTTCAATAGGGTTTTCTATTTATGCTATTTCAAGCCTTGCTGCCTTGTCATTTTTGTATAGGATGTTCTACTTGGCAAAATAGCATGAAATTTTTATAGTAGTCTATTGGTAGCACTAGTAAGCCACTGTAATTTTCTGAGAATTTATGATGCACATCTGGTATGTATTTATTATTTAACCTAAATATCTAAATAAAATAATACAGGCATTTAAATAAATAGTTTGGGCTTCACCATTATGTTTTCTTGGATGTATTTGGTATGCTTAAACTGTTGGTAGACTTTTGGTTGTAAAAATTTGAATACTTATATGAAGTAGAAGTATTGTTACTTTATAATACGAATTGGAATAGTTTCCGGACAGATTCTAGAGTTTGCTAAGTTGCATGATAGGGATGATGTTTGTTGTAAAAATGGTTAATAACAAAGTTGTAGATAATTTGATAAGCTTTCCAGAAAGTCCAGGATCACTGCATTTGGATTAGTAGAACTCCTGTTATGAGTAAAACAAGTAGCTTCTATTTTGTGATATAGTAGATGCATTGTGGAAGTAGTAATTAAATAATCAATAAGAGATATGCACCTACTCAATAAACATGATGCACTTGTTAACATATATGCATTCGTAATACTTATGCCATATTTATGCATCTAGGATCGGAGGAAGAGATAACGTTGCTGGAATTCGAAGAAGTAGAGGAAGGGGACCAGCAGGAGAATCCTCAAGCCGCAGCTCCCGAAGGCGAGGAGCAGAATCCCGAAGAGCTTCCGGAGTGCCCTGATCACCGCCCTACTTCCTTTCTGCGAGGCAAGCCCCGGGGCATTCTAAGTCTCCCAGTATTTTACAAATGATTACTTAAATACTTATGATTAATGCATTAGGTATAAGAGTTGAATGGAACCACTTGATGCATATACATTCCTTGTCCAGCTATTACACCTTTAACCGGTATAGGTCCAGGATCGAATATATGCTTAGCCATGCTTAGACCGGTAGAAGTCGGGTGATTTCCTATCACCTGCGAGATATAGGTGGATACCGGAGCACGGTTGGCTATGATTGCTATCGTGGAAAAGAACCATGGTTAATGTAAATGGAGACCGGGCGGGATGTCGATAGAGAAGCAACAAGATATGGAGGTCTTGGGTGTGGATCTATCCCCGTCTGTGTCGATTAAGGACCGTACCGTTGTTGGCGCTTCTGACAAGATTGAACGCATGCCTCTCACTTAGCTGGCCGGATAACTCGTTCCGACCGCGAAGCCGAGTAATTCAACTTAGGCCGGGACCCGTTCTGTTGTGCGCTCCTTCCGGGGAACGATCAGACTGAGCCCAAGGGCAGGCTAGGCCTGAACGTCCTGGCATCTGGTGTTCCAGATTGTGCGGCGCGGTACAGACCCGTGAAATATGTACCTGAGTTGTACCAAAGGTGACCTAAGGCTATCGTGGCTGGTAGACCTGGGTTTGTGTTAGAAATAAATTCCCAGCTGGTTGAAATCGATTCGAATCGTCGTCTCTCCCGGATAGCGAGAAACTTGGCTAGTCCCAACATCGTAGTAACTGTGTTATGGAACATGATGGTTTGAATGAATATGGAATTACAATACCTGCTATGGTTACTATTGTATGCTTTTAAATGGATATACCACATGTTTGGCACAGGATAGTTGCTAATCTAGAGATGGATAGTTATAAATAATTGATAAAGGAATCCTAATTGTACAATAAGTCAATTGCTTTTATGCAAAATGTTGTCAAGCTATCTCCACTTATACAGCCTTGCATAATCCTTGTAGTCATTTTATTTCTGGTTTATGACGGGTAAGTCTAGCTGAGTACCTTCTCGTACTCAGGGTTTTATTTCCCATGTTGCAGATGGCACTGTGTATCATGGTTATTGCAAGAGTTGCTTCTATCCCGCTGTGGATGAGGAGTAAGCCTTGGGCAGGCTTCTTATTAATCCTTCTACATGCTTTTGTGGACCGTGATCGTATTTTGGCACTGTACTAAACTATGTTGGAAACTTTACTTTCAAACTTAATTTGCTTCCGCTTTTATCTATCAAACTCGGTTTGTAATAACTTTTATTCGTACTCTGAGGATGAAATGTATCTGTGAACTTTATGTAATATGTGGCATGTATGTTGAATCATGTACGATATTGGTTGTTGTAAATCGTTTATCGAGACCCGTCGTGGTACTCGACGGACTACCGGGTTTATATGGGTTCAAGTATGACAGTGCGACTGCTTGCGGGCTGCCATTGTACTTGTACTCTTATAAATTGGTCGGTTCTGCGACAGTAGAGGCCCGAAATCAGAGTGGTGCATGTGTTGATGACAATGTTAGATGACCTACCTTCATATGCTAATTTCCTATATGTTTTTGCTTAATCTCATGTGTCATCTTTGTTTCCCATTGCAACAAGCAAACACACTAACTATGTATAAGAATGACGACCCATTGCACAGGACTTTCCACTACATACATTGCTGGAAAAAGCTCAAAGACCACTCGAAGTGGACGAATAGGCGCCGGTCAACTGGACCTCAGAAACCATTCAGCAGAAAGCAAAAGACCACTGCCAGATCAACTTCAGCTACTAATGCACCAAACCTTGCACTGTTACTGTAGCTGAGACTCAAACCACAATAACCACAGTGGAGAGACCTACGGGGACTAAGAAGGAAAAGCAAAAATTAAAGCAGCGTTCGAGCATTGAAGCTTTGGATTATTTATTGGCAAAGAAGAAAGAGGTGGATGCTGAGAAGGAGTTGAAGAAAGAGGAGAGGGAGTTGAAGAAAGAGGAGAAAGGAGTTGAAGAAACAAGAGATGTGCAAAAAGCCCTTGCCTTGCAGGAAAAAAGGATAAAACTTGACAAAGAAAATTTTGATTTCGAGCGGGATCGAGAAGAAAAAAGAATTATGAATATTGATATGAGCACCATGTCAACGAGACAACAACAGTTCTACGATGATCATCGAAAGAAAATACTTGCAAGACGGCTTGAAAATTAGTAGTATCATAATCTTCAATTTTTAGATTTGGGCATAGTGTGAGACATGTCTAATTTTCTGAAACATTTTAGTTCACGGCATATCGGATTGATTAATGTTCTTGCATGAACCTTGCTATCTATATTATTCTGTAAAGGAGTTGCTTTTGACGTTTGCACCATCACATATATATGTTGATGCATGAACAATGTATCTACTCATCTAATATCAAGCAAAGCAACATACACGATGATAGGTCGGAACACCTACAAGGTAGCAGCAGCCTCTCGCCACCAAGATCAGCGTCTCGTGCTGGTGATGCACGCTATGGCGATGGCGATGTCGCCGCCAGGAGCCCAGAACGCACGGAGTCTTCTATTCACGCAAAGGAGCAGAGCCGCCAGGACGTTGCTGCAGACGAGTCCGAAGAAAAAGGTCCATGGAAAGTTTTCAAGCGCCAGGAATAGGTCCCTGGTTGTTGGTGGCATGGCAATTTTTTGATATACAAGATGGGAAATAGAGTCTATTGGAAAACTCTTCTTTTTTTAGTTGCTCTATATTTTACAAAAGAGCTAAACTATGAAATTTGGCTATTTATTTTAGCACACCTGTTGGAGTTGCTCTAACATATACTAACTGAAAATAATGCTACATCTATATCTCCTTTTTTTTTCTCTCCAAAAAGGACCTTTCTTTGTACATCAGCGCCTTACATCTGTATCCCCTGATTAATGTCTCAGATGCTACAAAACAATCTCAACTAGAGCCTTTGGTTCAGATGCTTAGTGCCAGTTGAGATTTACATCAGGCATTCAACAATAAGCCAATATGGTGATTGTGGTCACATGGAGGGGAAATGAACTGCCCTTATTTGTAAGCACGCAACTGTCTTCCTGTTGCTGCACTCGGACTGCTTTAAAGAATTGCTGCTCGATTGTATTGTAGTACAAAAATGGTACAGCCTCCAAAAAAGGATGGAACAGTGTCCTACTAGCGGTCAGAAGTTAGTTAAGATCCTATCCTTTGACAAACCATCGGCAACAAGAACTCTTGTGATTTCCTACACCATACGAACATTTACATAAGATCAGCAAGGAAGCATGGAAGACAACATTTATCATAAAGAAATTGGATGGGTGTTAATCCTGAATGACAACCATCAAACAATGTGGAAAGAATGTACTAGGTGTACAATTTTCTACAAGATGTATGTGCTGCAAAACTTGCACTTCTAGTCATTTTAGTCTGCCAAAAATAGACACATGAACTATAGATCAGCACAAACAAAATATGGTTCAAAACATGACAATGGCGTGCAACTTTATGATTTATGCGAGGTAGATGTGCCTAACAATGAACAGACTAAAACCTTGTAGTAGAGAAAAATTCTAAGCTTCCAATAATTAGCCTATATTACATATTGATGCAGGCCCCTATTATAAGAACATTTCTAATGTTTCCATGTTCAGAAGACAAAAAAACATGTTGAAGTAGAGAACATTGTGACACATCGGTACAAAAAAAAGTGCTGAATGTAGAAGGTGCTACCAACTTGTGTCTAATAGTTACCGCGAGCGTCTAAGATAAAAATGAGAGGAAAACAAGCAAAATTACCATACCTCGGTCATCTGTTTATGCCCACACAAAATTGCTCCCACTGATGAAGGGTTTACAATATTCTTCATCCTTGAGAACACATTCTACAAAATGCAAAACAAACTCTACATCACACAGAAACACAACAAACTATAAATAACATGGGAGTCAAAAGATAACAGCACCTGGACATAACCTCGCTCGTCTGTCCATTGACCATCTGGTCTTGAGAGGACAGGAACAATTTTAACTCCTCTGGATTCCCAATCATCGAACCTCTCCTGTCAGAGCACATAGTCAGCAGCCATCACATACGGAATATGACAATATACAAACTGTACAACTAAGCTGACATAAACCTACCTACCTGATATGCCATCCTCTGAAGATTCCTAACCCCATAAAAGAGGCTTACACCAGTTCTTTTGTTTTCAGCAAAACCTGACTCAATAAGTGACCGTATTGGGCTGCAATGAACAAATGTGAAGGAGAAACTGAGAATAATTATATATTCCAATGTGTGTACATCTGCATGTCTTGTACAAGTGCACTTGTACGCATTTGAATAGTCCATACACTAATAGAGACTTCTTAGGACAAGGGTGCATCTGTTCTTTCATAACATAGACATAGCTTATCTAGAGAGCAGGCTTCTAGAGGCAATGATGTTTGCAGCTGAATAAATCTGACAAAGCTATTCATGGGAATGGTATTGCCCATTCATTGAAGGGACAGCGCAATCCAATCAAGAACAGGGCATTGTTGGTAAATTGCTTGGCATGGCATGTGGCAGTATAGAACAGACATGCAACAACTAAATGGCTTATTTATCTGAAGAAGTGAAAACCTAATAAATATCTTGCAGCTAATGCCTTTTCACGCTTATATCTTCCACTGAGCATGTGCATGTTCTGATTACATCCCAATTCCCAAGTCGAAGAGTACTAATGGTTGGTTAAGCGATTAGGAGGAACTTATGGATCAAGATTAGTTGGAAGCAATACCAGAAATAGCTCGCACAATAGATAATGGATAAATACATATAATAATCCAGCATAGTTGGTAAGGATGAAAATGGAACGGAAATATCCCGAACCGAACCGCATCGTTTTCTATATTTAATCCGATCGAATCCACATTTTCTTGTCCGACTTTACCGTTTTCACTTTCGCATTTGAGATGTTTCGTATTTCAAATGTAAAAGTAGAAAACGGTTTACACATTTTTCGACCGTTTTCTACTTTTCTACTTTTAATTTGAAATATTCCGAATTCAAAATTTGGTTTAAACCGAATTTGGCCAACTGCACAGGTCATACAGCCCAATTACAGGCTGCTCACCACGCAGCTGCGTTCTTTCTACTGGTGGCTAGCTGCCCTCTCTCATAGACGGCGCCCAGCCTCATCTCTCTTATTATGTATTTGGTCGTGCACTTGTTTAATGTTATGCACTTGAACTAGATTATGCACTTGTTAGTTATGAACTTGTTATGTATTTGGTCGTGCACTTGTTTAATGCTATGCACTATGGGTCGGTATTTCGTATTGAATTTTCGCATACCGACCGTGTTCGACATAATTCCGCTCGAATTGGTTCGTTTCCGAAATTCTAGATATTCCGTAAGTTCGTGTTCGTTTTCGTGTCCGGCTTGTCCGCTTTCGCTTTCGCTTTCGTATTTCAAATGTAAAAGTAGAAAATGGTTGAGGAGTTTTTCGACCGAGTTCGACCGTTTTCATTCTTAATAGTTGGTTCACGTGGGGCGTCTCAATATGTTTGCAGGCTGGGTTCTTTCTACAAGGCCATGTTTCCTCAGTGCCACTGCTTTTGCTTTGCGGCGCATTGCAGTCACTCTTGGTCTGAGCTTGCAATGGTGACGTGCTCACTGTGGGGTGCGGCGATGCTGGGCAACGATGACGTGCTGCTTTCTCCTCCTAGATGTGCCTTGTTGTAGTGTTGCTGTTAGTAGGTCGGAGCTGCTTGTTGACAAGGTCGGCAACGATGACACACTGTGTGTTTGCAGGAGGGTTGTTGTCTGGGGCGCTGTGCCTAGTTTTTTTTCCCGGGTTTTCCTACTAACAAACCATGCGGCTGTAAGGTTTTGGGCCCAGTTTCCCTATAACCAGATCAATTCTCTTCTTATTAAGTGAATTGCAGGAGCTCCCTGCCCTCTTCAAAGAGTTTTTTTTTTTTGAAAAAAAAAAATAATCCAGATGGCACCCTCGCCCCATATGATTATCACAATTTAGTAATTGTTCCTTTTTCTCGCCACGATTCCGAATTGCATCAAACTGAGGATTATTTGAGACCTAAAATGGAGCAGCTGTGCATGGTGCAGTGCAATTGATGCGGGTTTGAGTTTGACAAATGAAGGACAGTCGGTTGGAAAGGGCAGGGGTAGAAAGGCACCTGATCCCGGATCCGGTGGCGAAGACGAGAACGTCGCGGGCGTCGGCTATCCTGGCGACGTCAAATCCGCTGCCGACGACGCTGGCGCCAACATGGACGAGGTCGCCGGGGCGGAGGTCACAGAGGCGCGCGGAGGGGGTTCCCGGGAGGCGCTTGACGAGGAAGTCGAAGCAGGGGACTGACCCTGACCCGGCCAGGGCCTCGGGCGTGGGGGGTGGGGGAGGAGGGGATGCGATGGCGAGGAAGATGGGGTATGGCGCGGCGGGGAGACGGAAGGGGAGGAACTGGCCGGCGGCGGCGTGGGAGGCGAGGAGCCTCCGGTGCGCGGAGAGGTCAAGCGAGACGTGGAAGAGCGAGGCGTCGGCGGTGGCCGGGCGGACGCAGGCAAGCGGAGCCTCGGCCCACTCGGTTGGGAGCTGGGCCGGGGCGGCGGAGGCGAGCGCAGCGGCGGAGAGGAGGCGTAGGTGGTGCGGGCGGAGTAGGTGGAGGCGGCGCGGCGCGGACCGCAGGAGCATGGAGGGTGGCCGAGGGGTGGTCGGCGATCTGCAGGGCGTGCAGGTCCGCACCCGCGTGGCCAGAAGAACAGACAGGACGGGCGAGCCGGCCAGGAGGGAGGGAAGGGGCCGGCCGGCAACGGATCTCGCTGGACGCCCGCGAGGCTGGAAAGCTGTAGTCTGTAGAGGCCTCTCTTTCTTTTTTTTTTTGTGAATGAAAGCTGTAGAGGCCTATGCGATGACCGAATGAGGTGTTTTGTAGGGACGAAATCCGATCGGATACGATATTTTTTTTATTCGGATTCAATACGGAGTGTCTAGATATCAATATCATGAATACGTGATTTGAGTTGGATATGGATACGATATCGTATGTTGAATATCTGAACTTAAATACGGACAGATCTAAACGTCTCTAAATGGTTTAGAATATGGTTAGAAAATATCCGTACAATTTTTCACCCCTAAATGTATGCCCTTCGATTTCTCTTTTTCGTCAACGTGAACAAATGGCAAAATTAGACGAGAAAAAACACGGTGGGTAGCAAGGAAGACGGCCGTCCCTCGTGTAAATAGCGGTATCACCACGCACAATCAGCACAAATGAAACAAAGCAATGAATTAGCGTAAACTACGGAGAAACCATTTTTGGTGAAGTTGAGCTCCAAACATGTCCTAATTTGGAGCGCAGAGTCTACTAAATTTGTAAGGTTTTTTTTCTACCATCCCTAAAATTATAAAATACTCGTATGCTTTTAAGGTCAGCCGGGTGCAAATAGTACGGATATTTTGGGACCATATCCTAGTTCAAACATGTTTAGAGGAGTTTAGACCCATCTGTATCTGAATCTGAATATTCAACGCCAAGACCGTATCTATATCTGAATATTCAAATCACATATTTATGATATCGATATCCATATATCTGAATACTCAAATCGTATATTTATGATATCGATCTCCATTTGTATCATATTCGACATAACTAATACGATTCGTATTTGAATCTGAATAGAAATATAAAAAGATATAATATCAATAATATCCGTGGCTCCGTGAGTATCCGATGATATCCGTGAGTATCCGATCCGTTTGCTTAGTAGTACACTCCTCTGTAGGGGTGAAAACGGTACGGATATTTTCCGACCGTATTCGAGACCGAATCCGTTTAGAGGAGTTCAAATCTGTCTGTATCCGAGTCCGGATATTCAACATCCGATACCGTATCCGTATCCGAATAATCAAATCGCATATTTATGACGTCGATATCCAATCGTATCCTATCCGTCATGGTTGACAATATCCGTATTCGAATCTGAATCCGGACATAAATATAAAAACAAAATGTAATATCAGTGATATCCGTTCGTATCCGATCCGTTTTCATCCATACTCCTCTGTCCCTAAATGTTTGTCGCCATGATTTGCGTGTCGATACCTTTAACTCGATTTATATAAAATACGTACAACATTTCTATCTCCAAATAAATTTATTAAAAAACTAGATTCAAATATCTATCAATAATACTAATTATGTATTATAAATATTAATTTTTTAATATATATTTAGTCAAAGTTGTTTATCGAGAAGCGAAAATGATAGACATTTATGGACGGAGGGATAACGAGTCAGAAAGATAGCTTTTGAACTACACCGTGGGTGCTCTGAGGCAAGGAGCCGAGCTTTGCCCACGTCAGCGCGGTGCCATGGTGACCAAGAGTTCCGCGCTCCTCCCCCGTCCTCATTCCTCAACCGCCACACAAACCCCGCACTACGCTACACCGTTGCAGCTCCGTTCTCTCGATCTGAAACCAAGGTCCAAGGAACGACGAATACGACGACGATGGCGTCGTCAGCCTTGCTCCAAGCTTCCACGGCCTTCGCTCCAGTCTTCTCTCCGCTCCCGTACCGACTCCAGACCGCGCCACGGCTGCATCTCCACGGCTCCCCCAACTGTCGCCGCGGCGTATCACTCGCTGCTTCCTCCGCCGCGTCGCCGGAAGTCGAGAAAGAGTCGTCCCCCCCGTCCTCACCGCAGGAACCTCTGTCGGTGAGTATCCACGGGGTCGTATAGCTGCTGGCGCCTATAATTTGTTGCTCATCTGTTTTCCACTCTGTGGTTGCGCGATGTAGCCATGGCCCAAGCGTTTCCTCTTAACTTTTTTCGCTGTCCTGCGCTTAAATTTCTAACGTTTTTACCCTACCTGTGTTAATGAATTGCTTCGGTGCAGTCTCAGTGACAAAGGTGCAAACTGTCATCATTCTCTTGGACTCTTGGCACTACTTGTCTTTCACATTTCTTGAACTTCAGTTTTACTTTTTGCCACTGAATCTGTGGTCTCTATCAGAAAGAAAGAAAGAAAAATCCAACTTGCTTGAATAATGAAATTTTCCATGTACTAGTTAAATTCACAGGAAAATGTGCATGGTTAATTTCTTGAAACGTAGCATTTAGGCATTTAGCCATTAATGCCACTGCCTCATAATTTCTTGAAAGTTTCATGGTTCTTTACAAGGTGCCCTGTTATGCAACTAGTAAAAACCATTTTCTTGATGTGGGTTTAGAGTAGGCTGTCACGGACAGTGTGAAGGTGCTCAAGAAGGCAGCCAAGACAAGGAAAGTACCTGCACCAGAAATTCTCTCGGCGCTGTCCAAGATCAAGAAGGCGAAACTTGACACATCGACATTCTTTGAGACACTTGGTGGTACTGAGTCTCCAGGCAGGACATGGATGCTTATCTTCACTGCAAAGGTGAAGACCCATACGTTTAATGGGTCATGGATTAAGTTCTATGTTTTGCTGCTTGATTGATTGATTTAATGTCTGTATATATAGGGTCGGCTGGATAAAGGACAGTATTTTCCAGTGACTGCAGTCCAGCGCTTCGATGCTGCGGTGAGCTTCTCATGGCAGCTCCTCATGATGATGCTATGATATGATAGCTCTGATGATCAGTGGTACCTGAATAATCAAGTACTTGAATTGCCATGTTAATAGTATGTTTATTTGTTATGTCTGTTCAAAGTTCAAACAGTTTCTTATCTGCCACTGTAAAGTTCTTTCTGCTGAACAATGCAAGAAATCCATGTAGACATCTTTTTTTTATAGTCATCATATGTTCACATTTCTCTCTAAAGTAAGCACTGTTCAATACATGACCACCATTGCGCAATATGCCCAGTTGAGGTCAAGCAGTACCAATATAGTGATGCCCTGCAGCATGATATCCTGAGCCCGGAGGCATGAAAGAACGTGTTTCCAACTGCAACAAACATTTTTGCTAAACCAACGTAGCTCTATGTGCCTTAAATATGAAATTTGCAAATTCGTACACTGTTAGTCCACTATAGGTTTTCTTGGTTGCACCTTACAAACATGTGCTGATATCTGATATATGACTGCTGTAATTATTATCTGCAGGGCAAACGGATTGAGAATGGCATATATTTGGGCCCTATTGGGTGCTTAACGTTTGAAGGGAGGTTGTCATGGAAAAAGAAAATACTCGCATTCATCTTCGAGCAGGTTCGCATAAAGGTTGGACCATTGGGTCCCCTAGAAATCGGCTTTGGAAGCAGCAATGATGATAGGGAACCCAGCACAAAGGACCCGTTCTTTGTTTGGTTTTATGTTGATGAGGAAATCGCTGTTGCGCAAGGCAGAGGCGGTGGAGTAGCTTACTGGTGCAGATGTCAGCGTGTCCCCTGAAGATTCAGACATTCAGTTCTCTTCAATAATCACTGTACAAGATCAGGACAATGTAGTATCTAGTTTTTAGGGCTAATGTTCATCTTTGTATTATCTGCTTTGTCTCCAAAAACGAGAAAAGGCGAGGAGGTGTGAATAATGAAATTCTATTAAAATGATACACTTTTGTTTGTATAGCTTTACAGTTGAGGGTGTCTGTAATTAACTAGTACCTCTTCCATCCCAAAATAAGCGTATATCTCACTCATCGAGGAATTAAACTCTTTTAAATTTGATCAAATATGATGGGTAATAAGCACTATCATATAGATCGTGGAATGTGCTTTCATAATAAACATATTTAGAGATATAAGTACCGTACTATTTTTTATATAACTAGTTAAACTTAGAAGAGTTTGACTCTTGGAGAAATGTAATGCGCGTGGCAATTATATGAGTTCTCTCTCTGAACTCCGCACTATTCACATGTTTCTATTCAGTGGAACATCAAAGTTCAAAAAGTTTCAACCTCCGCCACTGCTTGTTGTGTAATGGAGATAAGCTTCGTGGAAGCTTGGTGGAAGGTGACTGATTGGAACTCTGGAAGGTGGAAGCTGTTAGCTCCTGGGATGTCTATGGTTCGTCAAAGTTCGGGGCGTCTCCAGAACCAAGCGAGAAGCGAGAGACAGACACATAGGAGTAGCATTTTATAGAGAGGTACTATGCGTTAACCTTTCCCAAATTCCCAGTTTATTGGGGGCAATGGGCAGTCAAAGTCGCAAAGCCGTCAAAGCCAACCTGCTCCAGCAATAACCTTGCAAAATCCTTTTTATCTCCAGAACAGTCCAGAGACAAACAGAAAACTGGGCAAAGAACGAAAGCACCTCGAAACCAGGCCATGATGAGACCATCTGACTGGCTGCGCCATTAAAAATTTTCTAAACAGCACGTAATTGAAGTATTCTTCCGTGTAGTTTCTGTCACCGCGGGCTATATATTGCCTCTCAGGTCTTGTTCATTTCTTCAGAATCTTCAGTCTTCCGAGCGTCTCGCGCGTTTGATTTGAACCACTTGGCGCTGCCTGGTACTCCTCACCCCAGCCCGAACTTCCTTGTCAGTTGTCACCGGCGGCGATCACTTCCAGTCTCCCACCACCGCCTCCACGGAAACATGGCGCAGGAGGCTGCACCGGCGAGGCCTGCGGGCCCCACCAGGCTTGTCTACTTCGATGATATGGGAGCGCTCCGCTACTCCGCCACCGTCCTCTCCGTCCACCTGGTTTTCCCTTCCCTCCTCTTCTCCTCCGCCGTAGCCGTAGGCGCGAAACCCTAGGCTGGACCCGGCCTGAGCTAAGCTCCGGGTGTCCGCAGGAGGACGGCGGCCGGGTAGCGGTGGTGCTGGACGCCACAGTCTTCCACCCGCAGGGCGGCGGCCAACCGGCGGACACGGGCGTCATCTCCGCCGGCGGAGCCAGGTTCCTCGCTGAGGATGCACGGGCGAAGGATGGAGTGGTGAGGATCCGGGGGTTTTCGTTATCAGCAACAAAAGCTTCAAACTTGTTCATGAACCATGAGATTGTCACAGGAGTTCTGTTTTTTCTTTTACTTGCCATGCCTCTCTCATCTTGTGGTTGGCACCCAGGTTTTCCACTATGGAAGATTTGAGGGCACGGAACAAGGATGTGGGATTGGATTTAAAGAGGGGGAAACCGTTAGCTTGGAGGTCGACGCAGAACGGCGCAGCTTTAATTCAAGGTGATGCTATCTGAATGGTTCTGTTGTGTATATAAGCTTTCCTTTGTGTACTTGAGGCCTTCCCATTTACTTATTAGAAGAGCTTTGAGTCTTTAAGGACACCCATGTATCAAGTTGTATTTACAAATTGCAATCAAATTAACTAGTTAAGCTGCTTGAAGCTAACATTATTTCATAGCTGACATCCTGGCCAGATGATCCATACTTGTATTTCCACAAGGAATGCCTATAGAAGTAAGAAGTGATGTATTCAGCTCATAGATGCTCAGTGTAATAAGCAGTTTCAGCATTTCATCACCCAGTTTCTGTCTGCTCGTTGTCATTTCATTATTTCTGAATGTCTAAGCTTTACTTCTCATTATGCTATCTCTGTAATGTTACAGGCTTCATTCTGCTGGGCATTTGTTGGACATCTGTGTCCACAATGTAGGCCTCTTTCATCTGCAACCTGGGAAAGGCTACCATTTTCCTGATGGGTATGATTACTTATTTTTTAGTGCTTTTATTCTTTTTGTTCTTTGTATTACTAGCATTTGGGTCCAGCTGTTTAAACTAACTGCTGGCATTTATGCCAGTTTAGTTGGATTCCAGTTGTTGATCAGACAACTGTTTTGTGTCTCTGTTCTTTGTAGAGCGTTTGTTGAGTATAAGGGAGTAATTCCTCCAGATCAAATACCGGTTAAGAAAAATGAACTGGAAAGGGAAGCCAATAGGCTAATTTCAGAAGGAGCGAAGGTGGATAAACAAGCTGAATATGTCGAAGTGCATAGCATCCATTCTGTCGCCTTTAAGTGTTCACCCTTTTGCAGGTCTTAGCTTCTGTTTTTCCTTATGAGGAGGCAGCGATATTATGCGGAGGTTCTCTGCCTAGCTACATTTCAAAGGTTAGTCCTGTAGACTTCTTAGATGCATTATCTTTGCTTGTACTACATGTACACTCCACCAGCATCATTGATTGTATACATTTGAAAGAAATGTACATTCCACCAGCATCATTGATCGTATACATTTGAATGACTTTTTATTAAATATCATTCCAGTTTACTTCCTACTCAAGGATTGCAGAAACATTTCTTATCTCTTGATTTATTGACATCATCACTGTATTGATACTCCCCGCGATTCAAAATACATGTTTTAGAGTTGTGCACAGATATTAAGGAAGTGGATGAAATGAACTTATTCCTCTTCATTTATGCCAAAATGGAAAGAGATATTCATTTATTTGTGAGAGTGATAATATTTATTTAGCAAGGGCAAGAAAGGAAGTAATAAAGAGCAAAAAAGTGCCTAGAAGTTCTAGGACGACATGTATTTTGAAAGAAATTCAGAAGGCTAAAACAGCAAGTATTTTGAATCAGAGGGAGTATATGCGTTTGCATCTGAAAAATGCATAAGGTTGCATTTCTATGTGTGAGTACGTCTTGAATTATCATTGTAATCAAGCATCAATAGTTAGATTTTAATCGGGAATATTCTAGTGTAGATGTCTATTTTTCAAAGTTTTGTGTTTCTCATTAACATTGTTCGCGACCTTATGTTTTCATGGCAGGATAGCACTCCTCGCATTGTGAAGTTCGGGGATAATCCTGGTGGTCCTTGCGGTGGTACTCATGTTGCTGACATTTCAATCATCAATAGCCTAAAGGTAATTATTATTATTATTTATGCCACACTAGTATTCTCACAGTTGGGTTTCCCAGGCCTGTCAAAATTTCCTACAGAATTATCCACTAGTCTTAGAAACTGGGGCATGAGCTGAACGATAGCTTCCATCACGAAATTTGGAAGTAGAATGGCTTTTGTGAATGAATCCTAACAATGATATTCGATGCAAATGATATTTTGAGTGGAGGGCACCGTAGTTGGACATTTGGGTGTTTCTAGTAAGCCATCAATGTACATCGCGTCCTGCTAGTGCATTCATGACCCTCGTTTCCTATGATTTGCATCATTTTTCTAATTTTTCGACTTGATGGTACTCATGCTACCTAATTTGGCATACACAGAAATTGTCAGGACAGATAAACTGACGTAATAAGAGTCAAAGAACTTTTGACATATGCTGTGCATCATTTTTCTCTTTATACCTTAGGAGTTAGGACTTGGAGAAGCTGACCTCATTTCCTATGTTCCATCAGGTAACAAACATAAGAGTCAAGAAAGGCCTCACTAAAGTCTCATACAGCATCAGCCCATGATCTTCTTCCAGCTGCCGCAACAGACACCTGGAATTTATCGGAGCGGGAATTATTAATTGAATCAGAATCAGAAGGCTGTACGTAGTTTTGTGGCACCACATGTATACGTAGGGGACAAGTAAATAATTTCTCTGTAGTAATTTGACGACTGCTAGATCCTCTTGAACTTCAGTAGATGATTTGTTTCTGTACTGAGTCGGAGAGTGTCGGGTTCATAAACCCGGGGTCTCTCGCAGACCGACTTACCAATAAAGGCTCGGCCCAAGCAGACAACGCGCAACTCATATGATCGGCCCAAGTATCTAAACAACAGGTCAGAAGGGCGATCCAATCACCGACCGGAAGGTATAGCCGAGGAGGAGCGGCGCCCGTTTTCCGACTCCGGCCCACCTTTTCGACCGGAGGGCTCACTTCGGTCTCCAGCTCGCCTCCGGGCGGCCTCTCCGATTGGAAGGCCTGACCAAAGCACTATTTCCAACTCCGACCCCACGTCTCCGACCGGGGTACGCAAAAACCCTGCTCACTGCTCTTCTCCGACTGGCGCAACCAGAGTCGACTGGGACCAACCGACCGGGGACGCCCGCTCAGAAAGGACCAGGGAACGAACGGAGAAAGCAAGGCAAGGCGCACAAGTCAAACCACGATACCAGGGACCGTACCTTGTGCACCTGCAGAAACAGTACTCTGCAACCTTCCTGACACAAACAGTGTTGTAGGCGTCGAAATTTTCCCTACAGTATTGTGGATGCCATTAACTCCCGTACGGTAAGGCTCCCCACACATGCCTCTGGACATTGATAGTGTTGTGGGCGTCAGCATTTACCGTATCGAGTGAATATGGTGAAACTTCTCACATGCCTCTGGGCATCAACAGTATAGCAGGTACCGACATCTGTCATACCCGAACAAAACGATGCAGCCTCCCACGTGCATCCGACATCCAACAGTGTTGTGGGCGCCTACCATCATCCTGTACCCGCCGGCGTGGGCAACAAGGCTTAGAAGCATACGTGCTCTCTTCCTCTTACTTGTAAGACCATCTCCTTCATCTATAAAAGGGGATGCGCTCTCTCCCAATAGAGAAGGTGATTCCAGATTCATTAGATCGATCAAGTTCACTAGTACACAATCATAGAACCACCAGCACACGCTTGAACACTTAGCTCATAACGAGGCTCCCGTCACTCTCGGCCCTTCCGACAGGAGTCCGATCGGACCTCACGTACACCCCATCTTTCTCCTTCTCGTTTGTAACCCCACTGCAAACTTCGAGTACCTGGGCTCAGAAATAAAGTCATCGACCGACTCGAACTGGACGTAGGGCACGTTGCCTGAACCAGTATAAACCCTGTGTCATTGAGTGCTAGGCCATCTCCGATCACAACGTACGGCAAAACTACAAATATTTACTTGTTGATCACTTTCTGCATCGACAGAGAAGTTCTGTAGATTTCCTTGTTGTGGAATTACAATAGATGATGACATATGTAAAACTGCTCCCGCACCAAAATACAGCAACTCGAAAGAGATTTATGCCCGGTTCGCTTGAGCTACTTTTCAGTCATAGAACACTGTTTTTCTCTCATAACATTTAAGCACAAGTAAAATTTCAACGTAAGCGCACAGGGTGTTAAAGTGTTAAATTTGTTTCTCTCTCTCTCGTATCTCTCTCCCCACCCGGCCACCTCTCCACCCCATCCCTCTCCCCTATGGATGAAAACGGTACGGATATTTATTCGACCGTCCGTTCGACCGAACGAATATGAACACTTATCTGGATAGTTATTCGGATATCCGTAATTTTTTTCGGATACGGATAATAAAACAGATATCTTAGGCGGATATCAAATACGGATGTAATATCATCGATATCCGGCGGATATCGGATAATCCGGTTAAGTATCAGATATATCCGGATATTTTCAAACGGATATTATCCGGATATTATTCAAACGACCTTGGATGGAGAAATGATCAAAATAAAAATTGTAGATCTCAAAAAGTTATGAAACTTTGTTGTTTACAACTTTTTCGTTTGAAATCATTTAGTGCTTCAAAATTTAAACCGTCCAGACTTTCTCAAATGGAAAACTAGTTTATATGCGTCAAAATTTAAAAAACATAAATTTGAACCATCCAAACTATCTCAAATGGAAAGTTGACCAAAACAACAATTGTAGATCTTGATGAGTTGAACAAACTTGGTATTCAAAACTTTTCAATTTGAAGTCATTTAGAGTTCATAATACTAGAGTCAAAGTGTTGTTTTTTCATTTGACCAAATTTGACTTGGTCAAACTTGCTCAAATGAGACTAAATGACCTCAGATGAAAAAACTCTGAATATCAAGTTTGATCATCTCAGCAAGATCTACAATTGTTACATAGCTCATTTTCCCATTTGAGAAAGTTTTATCAAACAGTAGTCACAAATTCTTGAATCTCATAGACTTTCTGAAACTATGTCACACACTTGTGAAATTTAAACTATATTTTGTTCAAACTTTCTCAAATGAAAAAATGGCCTATATAAGGATTGTAGATCTTGATGAGATGAACAAACTTGGTATTCAAAACTTTTCAATTTCAGACAATCTAGGGTTCTGAAAACTAGTTTGTAAACGTCGAAATTTAAAAATCACAAATTTGAACCGTCCAAACTATCTCAAATGGAAAGTTGACCAAAACAACAATTGTAGATCTTGATGAGTTGAACAAACTTTGTATTCATAACTTTTCAATTTGAAGTCATTTAGAGTTCATAATACTAGAGTCAAAGTGTTGTTTTTTCATTTGACCAAATTTGACTTGGTCAAACTTGCTCAAATGAGACACTAAATGACCTCAGATGAAAAAACTCTGAATACCAAGTTTGATCATCTCAGCAAGATCTACAATTGTTACATAGCTTATTTTCCCATTTGAGAAAGTTTTATCAAACACTAGTCACAAATTTTTGAATCTCATATAGACTTTCTAAAACTATGTCACACACTTGTGAAATTTGAACTACATTTTATTCAAACTTTCTCAAATGAAAAAATGACCTATATAAAGATTGTAGATCTTGAATCCATGACCATGACTCCATGAGACCCATGAAGCTATGAGCTTGGCTATTTCTACTCATGTCGCGAAGATTGGTGCTTGTATGATGTTTGATGTATGATGTATCTGTATCTTTATCTTATTTATTGTTTTATTCTTTAGGCTTTCGGCTTAATCTAGATGGATTATGGACTCATAGAGTGATGTAATGATTTGCGCACGTATGATATATATATATATATATATATATATATGCTGCTTTTACTCAATATTCGAATAGATATTTGTATTCGACCTTCTCCGAATCCAATTTATACTGTATTCGATACTCATTATTTGTATCCGTAACCGAGTCAATCCATATTCATATATGTATCCGAACACTATCCATGTCTAAATCCAAACAGAAATATGAAAACAAATATAATATGAGTGATATCCGTTCGTATCCGATCCGTTTTTATCCCTACTCTCCCCCTCACCAAATTCTAAAACCTTATCCCAAACCGGGGCTATACAGGCTTGGGCGCTAGCTCCCGCTCCCGCTCCCCGATGGCCTTGTCGCTGCAATGGCCCCTCCAACTCCCGCTCCAGCTCCAGGCGCGGCCTCCCGCCGTTACCGCGGGCCATCACTGGCGCCGCCACCGACTCCTCCCCGTCTGCCGCTCCCTGCCGCTCCTCCGAGCTCGCTGTTGTGCCAGCGCCGCCGCTGCGGCCGACACGGGGAAGGCGCAGGCTGCGGCGAGGAGGGCGTACCCGTTCGACGAGGTCGAGCCGAGGTGGCAGCGGCACTGGGAGGAGCACCGCACGTTCCGCACCCCGGACATCGGCGAGGGGCTCGACACCTCAAAGCCCAAGTGCTACATCCTCGACATGTTCCCTTACCCCAGGCAAGGTGCCCTCTGGCCATCTAATTTGCACCGCGCTGATTTGTGTGCTGCAGTCGTTCAAGTTCACCCTGGTTTTGTTAGCACTAAATTTGATTTATCTAGGAGCCGAATCTTCCTAAATCAGCACTAGACAGTGTTGCTCGTTGTTGAAACTATTTTCAAAATGTTGTGCAGCGGGGCTGGGCTGCATGTTGGGCACCCCCTTGGATACACGGCAACTGACATTCTGTCAAGATTCAAGCGCATGAAAGGCTTCAACGTTTTGCACCCAATGGGATGGGATGCATTTGGTCTTCCTGCTGAGCAGTACGCTATTGAGGTCGTTTAGAACTTTCACTTTACTTTATGCCCTCATATAGCCTTCCATCTCAAAGGGTTATCATGTACTGTAGTTATCTGACATGGGTACTCTGTGCACAGACGGGAACCCACCCTAAGATTACCACTGAAAGGAACATTGGGCGCTTCCGCACACAGGTAATATGCTCCATGTATATGTATTGTTGCTGCAAGTTTTGCCTCTAGCATGTAGAAGCTATTATGGTAGCAACTAAATGGAGCTCTCATGCTTCTTTATGCATTTCCACTTTGATATGATTTGCACTTTTCAATCATTGCATTACCACTTGGTTGCCAAAAAAAAGACTGGGCAATTGCCATTAGCCATGTTAGTCTATACTAAAAGTGTGCCCTGATGCTTGATCTGTATTTTTTTTTTCGAAAACACGGGAGAGCTGCGCTTTTTTTGTATTAGAGAGAAAGAGCTTGATCTGTATTATGAAATGACAAGCTTGCAGTGCCGATATGATCTTGGTACTGTCAAGTGTTCTAGAGCAATATAACCATTTATGCAGGTCTTAATAAGATGTAAAAAGAAGTAACCTGTATAACTCTTTTGTGGACCTTTTTTGTAATGCTTGTGGGGTGCTTCTTTGTGTAATCAGCCTGAAAGTTGTTCATGCAGTACTGAGCAATGTTTGATTTGTATCAACTGTACAGTTGAGTTGTTGAAAAATAATGCACTACATTTTCTTTTGAGAAAACACAAAAGAAATGTCCATGTCCTCCCATTTAGAAAAAAAGGCGCTAATCTGCCATTCCATTTGTAGTTTCTGTGAAGTATGGAGACATGTTTACTTTTTTTAATGTCTCTACCTACTGAAAGAGAAGTAGAAGTATTATGTATCATACTTTGACTACCAGTGGTTCATTAGGAAGATGTTTTCTCATTTTTGCAGCTTAAATCGTTAGGTTTTTCAGATGATTGGGATCGTGAAAATCTCCACACAGAGCCAGCTTATTATAAATGGACACAATGGATTTTCCTTCAACTGTTGAAGAGAGGACTTGCTTATCAGGTCAGAAAATACTATTTTCTGCCATTCTTGTTGAATCTTAGGTTACAAATGTGCTTATCATTTGTTATAATTCCTGTTTCACACTTTCTTTATTGCTAGTGATAAACTATTTTGTACTGTTCTTTAGGATTCTGTTTTTATGTTCTTAGTGTTGCATTTGTGGTTTTCATTGATTTTTTAGGCTGGCATTGATATCTTGCAATCAGGCCGAGGTACCGGTCAATTGGTGCCCTGCTCTTGGAACTGTCCTGGCGAATGAAGAAGTTGTAGATGGTGTGAGTGAACGTGGTGGTTATCCTGTTATACGAAAGGTATGTTGTAGAATCTGCGGAACTTGTTCATTTCAATGCATGGTTGCTAAGTACCTATATGCAGAAATGTCATATTGCGGCTATCCATTTCCTCTGTTGTATAGCCAATGCGCCAGTGGATGCTGAGGATAACATCTTATGCTGATCGTCTTCTTGAAGATTTGAATGATCTTGATTGGCCTGAGAGTATCAAAGAAATGCAAAGAAACTGGATAGGGAGATCAAAAGGTGCTGAGCTTGTTTTTTCTGCAGTTGACCAGGAAGGACATGACCTAGGTGCCACTTTGTTGGTTTACACAACAAGGCCTGACACAATTTTTGGTGCAACGTGTGTACTTTGGTTTCTCTCTCTCTTTTGCCTTTTTGCATATTACTTGTTTATGGACCCGGATGGACAATATAGAGATGATTTTTTTTTTCTGCTGCAGATATCTTGTTGTGGCACCTGAGCATGTTTTACTGTCATCTCTAACATCTGAGGAACAACGAGCACATGTATGTTCTTTTTGTCCTTAATTAACTATAGCATCATAAAAATTTGAAGTATATTATGGACTAATTGGAAATGGCAGGTAGAGGAATACAGGGATCTTTCAGCAAGAAAGAGTGAACTAGAAAGAACTGATCTTCAGAAGGAAAAAACTGGGGTTTTCAGTGGTTCTTATGCTAAGAACCCAGCAACCGGGAAATCATTCCAATATGGGTGGCAGATTATGTTCTAGGAAGGTTTGTCAACATATGTTCCTTGTGTATTCTGATGTTGTCTTGTGCATTATCATTGTTTTGTTCATCTTGTTTCTGAAAGATCAAATGCTAGAAACTCTACACAAGTTTGCTAGAGAACCTAGGTTTCTACATCTATTTAGTAAATACTTTATGCTTCTTATTGTAGTTTGGTAGAGAACCTTGGTTTTTTACATCTATGTAATAAAACTCTTCTTATGTAATATTATAGGCACAAGTCTCACTATAGTTTGCTTAATTCAGTTCTCCATATACATACATTTTCATTTTGGATCTATTGTTCCGTTTTCACCATAAACTAAATTTTGCTATCCAGTAAGGGACCTGATCACCTGGCAGAATTTTGTTGCTACTCATAAAATTGACCAATAAGCTATTGGAATTACCTTTATAATTTAATAAATATTTGAGGAAGATTTGAAAAAAATACACTTGTTACTATTGTTCCTGACTGTTTTTGCATTCTAATCTTTGGCTGCCTCCCTGCAGCTATGGCACTGGGGCTATCATGGCAGTGCCTGCACATGATTCTCGTGACCATGAATTTGCCGTGAAATATGAACTTCCAATCATTAAGGTTGTAAGTCCACCGAATGGTAATTGTGATCCAGTGGAGTCATATGAAGATGATGGCATCATGATTAATTCATCTAGTTCTTCATCTGGATTGAGTATTAACGGAATGCTTTCCCAAGATGCTGCTAAGAAGGTTATTGAGTGGGTAGAGAGTAATGGTTTTGGAAAGAAAAAGGTGCTTTCATCCTGCTTCATCATATAATATGTTGTGCATACTACTTTCATCAGAATTTAATTGAGGAGAACCGAATATCAGGTTAACTACAAGCTTCGAGATTGGCTTTTTGCCAGACAGCGCTATTGGGGTGAACCTTTCCCTGTGAGCTACCTTGATGATACCAATGAAATGGTTCCTCTTTCAGAAGATGAGTTGCCCTTAACTCTTCCTGAATTGGATGATTTTACTCCGACTGGTACTGGGGAGCCACCTTTGACTAAAGCAACGAATTGGGTATGACTTTAAGCTGTTTGAGACATTACTGTGCAATGGCAATATATTGTTAGAAATCTAAAATAACCATAATGAAAGAAGAAATCAGAATGTCAAATGGGAAGGGGAGCATAGAGGTTGGGCTGTTTTAGATATAGAAGGGTGTAAGTGGCAAACACTTCTTGAGTTAGATAGGAAAAGGAAAATTTTGAAGGCAAGAAAATAATATAAAATTATGACTGTATTGCGTGAATCCCAAAATTGCATTAGAAATTGTATATAAAAGACCCATCCCAAAAGCCTTTTTTAGGGGGTCAAACACAAGTCCCCAAAAGTTGCATTTCATCCGTTTTTTGGGCTGCATTGCATTGTTCATCACTATGTCTTTTAGTTAGCACGTTAGAAAGACAATTGGTTGACATGAACATTGATTGTTTGAAACTACAAGAAACATCTGCCTACCAGTGTCATGAAATTTAGTTAAACTACCACTCTGAGTTCACCCCTTTCCCTGTTGGCAAAACTTGCATTTATCATTCTTTTACTCTTGCACATACTGAGCACATCTATTTACTATTTAACTGTTTTTACTGCCTTTCCAGGTTAGAACCATGGATCCTTTATCTGGGAAGCCCGCAAGAAGAGAAACAAGCACCATGCCACAATGGGCTGGATCTTGCTGGTAACTTTTATCATATTCTAACAATCATGAGGCAATGAGCATTTGGAGAATTTTTTCTAATATATAATAGGAGCCTTATTGTCTCATGGAAGAATGCATCAAATTCTAACATCATACTGTCATTTGGAAAACTGTTCCCACACTGTTGAAACATATCCTTTCTGGTTTTATGCAGTGGCTTGTGAGCCCTTACATCTTTAGTGTCATGAAATCATTATTTCAGGTACTATTTGAGGTTCATGGATCCCAAAAACTGCAGTATATTGGTTGACAAGGCTAAAGAAAGGTGCATCCTTGTTTCTTCTGTCATCTCCAATAAGGGGTGTGCTACATGGTGGAACTAACTTATTCTGATTCTCATATCACACAGGTATTGGGGTCCAGTTGACATCTACGTTGGTGGTGCTGAACATTCTGTCTTGCACTTGCTTTATGCAAGATTTTGGCACAAGGTAATTTTTATGTTCTAATACAAGTTTATGCCCTTCTATAGTTCCGTTAAAGGTGATGAAATTAGTTATTCTCTTGTCCCATGCAAACCTTGTAGCTTAATTTGTTGATATCTTTGTGCAAGTGCTACCATGTTTGCATTACTATGATTTTGCCGAGAACATACTTGTAGCATGGTGTTAAGTCCTCCAGTTGTGGTTCTCGCATAAAAAAAAGTCCCCTCGCTGTATGTTCCCAAAAAGTATGGGTTAAGAGCATATCCCCCAATACCCCCCCTATTCCCATAAAACTCTCATATTGAGGTCACTGTGTTTTTTCCTTGCTCTAGCAGTCTCCCAATACTTATCCCTTTTTTCTGTGACCACCAATAATCTCCCCTCAAATAATGGGGGAGTTGCATCTCTGAAAGGTCCTAACGGCTAGAGGGGGGGGGGTTGTGAATAGTCTATTGAAAATTTCTACAACAACACTTAAGCCAAGATGTTAGACAATTAAATGGCGAAGTGAGGGTTGCGCTAGCCTAATAAAAATGCAAGCCTCCTATCCACATTCTAGTTATCTATGGTCTCTATATCACACAAGAGGCTAAGTCACCACTAAGTTAGTGAACTCTCAAAGACTAACTACAGAGCATCACTAACCACCAGACAAGACACAAGCTAGTTCTCAAAACTAATTACACTAAAGAGCTTAGCTACACTAGTAAAGCAAATACAAGAGAGGTAGTGATATTTATACCGCCGTGGCAAGAGATGATCAATCAATCAATCACAATGAATACCAATGAAATCCTCGAAGACAAGATGATACAATAATTTTTCACCGATGTTCACTTGTTTGCCGGCAAGCTAGTCCCCGTTGTGGCGATACACTCACTTGGAGGTTCACGCGTTAATAGGCATCACACGCCTAACCCGCAATCGGGTGCCGCACAACCAACACAAGATGAGGATCCACAAACCACGAGCAATCCACTAGAGTACCTTTTGTCTCTCCGCCGGGGAAAGGTCAAGAACCCCTCACAATCACCACAATCGGAGCCAGAGACAATCACCACCCTCCGCTCGACGATCCTCGCTGCACCAAGCCGTCTAGGTGGCGGCAACCACCAAGAGAAACAAGCGAAATCCGTAGCGAAACACAATCACCAAGTGCTTCTAGATACAATCACTCAAGCAATGCACTTGGATTCACTCCCAATCTCACAAAGATGATGAATCAATGATGGAGATGAGTGGGAGGGCTTTGGCTTAGTTCACTAGGTTGCTATGTCAATGAAAATGACCAAGAGAGTGAGCAAGAGCCGGCCATGGTGCTTAAATAGAAGCCCCCACGAAATAGAGCCGTTAGGCGCCACTCACCTCGCCTCCACGAGGCGATCGGACGGACGCGGTCGTCGAGATGATCGGGCGCTCGCCCCCTGCGTCGTCCGGTCATGGATCAAGCGCCACGCTGCGTCCCGCGTTCAACCACCGCCGCCCGATCCCAACGGTCAAGTAACTTAGCGCCAACGGCTAAGTCACGATTGGACGCTTGGCAACATGACCTGATGCACCCCCGCGGCGTTTGATCGCGCAGCGTTCGAAGCCAAAAAGTCAAGCGACTGGCGACTAACGCCTCGACCGGACGCTACGCGCTACCAACGTGGCGTCCGGTCACTTCCAGAGAGCTCCCCGAGCGCCTTTTTCGTGACCTGACGTGTCCGGTCAACGGTGACCGGACCCACGCCAGCGTCCGCTCCTTCTTCTCAGAGCTTACGTCAGCGTACGTCACGGCTGACCGGACGCACCTCCGCCGAGTCCGGTCAACAGCCCCTTCAGAGTCTGGTCATCAAGACCGAGGCCACGCCACTGCTTCACCACTGACCGGACGCACAGGTCCAACGTCCGGTCCTGCGTCCGGTCAGCTCCACTGACCTCCTCGACTCCACCAACTTCGCCACCCTTGATCTAATGTGCCAACCACCAAGTGTATCACCTTGTGCACGTGTGTTAGCATATTTTCACAAACATTTTCAAGGGTGTTAGCACTCACTAGAATCTAAATGTATATGCAATGAGTTAGAATATCTAGTGGCACTTTGATAACCGCATTTCACGACGAGTTTCACCCCTCTTAATAGTACGGCTATCTATCCTAAATGTGATCACACTCATTAGGTGTCCTGATCACCAAAACAAAATGGCCCTATGGAATTCACCTTTGCCTTGAGCCCATTTTGTTTTTCTCTTTCTTCTTTTCCAAGCCCGAGCACTTGATCATCACCATGGCTATCGCCACCATCATCATGGTCTTCATCATTTGCTCCACCACTTGGAATGTGCTACCCTATCTCATGATCACTTAGAGTAGAAGGGTTAGCACCTAGGGTTTCATGAATTCACCAAAAACAAACTAGAACTTTCAATCTCCCCCAATAGCATGGGCCCATCATCTTTTTCCCTACACACCTGTGGGCCTCATCTTTTATCCGGGTATTGAAGATTCACAAAAATAATATTGGGCTACCCGAATACCTACATATTGGGGATAGATTATTGGCAGATTGGTGGAGATACTCTAAGACTCGCCTGTGGCAACGGTGTCCCCATATTTGTAAGAGCCAGCTTTGAGGTGCCTTTTCTCGACTTACCAAGCAATGCCTTCAGGATGTCTCTCCCCTTGGGCTTAGTTTTAAATATGATTAGGGTTTTGGTGCATGAAGTTTTGATTAATATCACGGACTCCTGAATTGGCTATTTTTAAAGTTATACAATATACATCAGAAATTTAGTTCCTGTTAGTCCAAATTCATTGCTCTTAGAAAATCTGGGGACCAGTGGTTAATATCTGGGTTTCAATGGTTTTCTCCCTTATTCTACCAATATACATCAGAAATTTAGCTCCTGTTAGCCAAAATTCATTGCTCTTAGAAAATCTGGGGACCAGTGGTTAACATCTGGTTTTCAGTTGTTTTCTCAATTGTTCTACCATATACGGTCGTCTGGCCTTCCTTTATTCTAACTAAGTGGTGTTTCATAGGTTCTTTATGACATGGGTGTAGTCTCCACTAAAGAGCCTTTCAAGTGCCTGATAAATCAAGGATTGATACTAGGAGAAGTAGGTGACACAACTTTGTGCCAAAACTTCTACATGTTCATGAATGATTTTATTGCTGCTAATAAATGCTGTAACAGGTTGAGTATACTGCATATAGAGACAATGAAGGCAGATGGGTTTCTGCAGACTCAGACTCAAGTTTGATTGATTGCTACCAAGAAAAAGTAGCTGCAGATAAGGTCTGCGTCTGGTACTTGTGTTCATTATCAATTGGTGCGATAAAAGTTTGGGGTTTGATTTTTTTTTCTGCTTCATTTTTTTGCAAGGTTACAAAAGTTGGAGATCAGTATGTTCTGAAGGATGATCCAAACATTCGTTTGAATGCTCGTGCCTACAAGATGAGTAAAAGTCGAGGGAATGTCATCAACCCTGATGATGTTGTTTCAGAATATGGTGCTGATTCTCTTCGCTTGTACGAAATGTTCATGGGGCCATTGAGGTGTGTATAAATATTTACAGATGAAGATGAAGTACAATTGCTTAGACAAAGTTGATGGGATATATGGTACTTCCAGAGATTCAAAGACATGGAGCACTGGGGGAATCGAAGGTGTGCACCGGTTCCTTGGAAGAACATGGAGACTCATAGTTGGTCCACAATTACCTGATGGATCATATAATGATGGAACCACGACTACTGAAGATGAACCAACCTTGGATCAGCTTCGAGTTCTTCACAAATGTATTGCAAGGGTAGGTCACAATTGTCACTGTTAGCAGTTAACACTCTTTTCGCTCATGCACTCTGAAATATAAACCATGCAAAATGTTTAGCATATCAGCTATTTGCGGTGAACTTTTACAACCAAAGATGATTCTTTGGGTATATTCTTTCTCATGTCTTCCCTTCACTGCCTCTTCCATGCCAGGTTTAGCCTATCCCTGCCTCTTGTGTTATATGCACACCTTAGGATGTCATTATGCACCAGTGCCTCTGAGGCCTCTGTTAGGCATGTCTAAACCATCTCAATTGATGTTGCCATGTTGGACAAGCTTTTTCTTCAATTGGTGCCTCCCCCTAACTTATCGTGTATATCGTTGCTTTAGGAACTTCGAATGTAAATGAATTAACATGATCTCTAGTTCTCTACAAAGGAAACTAATCAAGCTATTTAGGAATATATAAACTTGGTGATGAAGAAACCATCCTCCAAGCCACGGCACTGCTATTGCTACTATTCATGTGAATACTTCACATGTGCAGTACGTCCTAGCCATAACACGGGTGTCCTATAACTTTCAAGTACACAATAAGAGAAAAAATCAGGCCCATCTTATAACATTCAGGTTGATGTGTGGTAGTAAGGATAGTAGGATACACACTATGTCATCCCACAACTTATTCAACCTGCCATTTTAGTTACTTTTTATTAGAGATATGTATAGTCTAGAGATATGTATGTACTTTACTTGTACTCCAAGTTGTATCTTGACTATATATATGAAAGTCACCCCTCCCTTAATAGGTGTGAGGTGTTCCCTAATTCTCTACAATTTTATACTTATTAGATCCAATAATAGAGGTGGCTAGTTCTATGCTTATTTATCAGTTTCCATGCGAAAAGTTATGCCCATGCCTAGGTGGGATTGACACAAATAGAATTGTAATTACATACAGTTTTGCCCTCCTATTTCAATGTTTTATAATGTTCAGTGTAGTCATAATGCAGAACATGATTTGTTAGTGATCATTTTCATTTTTTGTACTGTTGTGATTGACTAATTGTGGCTGATGACTGACTGATGTATTATTTGGTATTTTGGTTTGTATAGGTCGCGGAGGAAATTCAGGAAACAAGATTTAACACTGCAATATCTGCAATGATGATGGAGTTTGTGAATGCTGCATACAAGGTGAAACCAAACTTCTCTTAATTTCTCTAGCAATATTAGACTTTAGAAATATTTTGGATTGACCAAGTGCAAGTAAAACTAATATCCTCATCGTCAAGTACTTCCATTCTGCTCTATTCCTTTTTACACAATGGAAATTACTAGTCAACATTGGCTCTATTGGATCATGCCATGTCCAAAATGACATGCATTTATATAGAGAGGGAGCTAACTAGCTAAGGTTGTATATTCCATGATTTACGGAAGAACATGATGTGACTCTTATTTTCTTTTACAGTGGGAAACCCAGCCAAAAACTGTTATTGAATCCTTTGTTCTGCTGCTTTCACCCTTCGCACCACACTTGGCTGAGGAGCTTTGGTTTCGCCTCGGACATCCACAATCATTGGCCTATGAACAGTTTCCAGAGGTATCATTAAACCTATCCTGCTTCAGCACATCACCCCTTAATAAGCTGAATGACATACATTTATGATTCTTTCAAGATGTAAATCTAGTCAGAATGTTTGTACTGCTTGTTCATGGTTGCTAGGTACTAAAACAACCTAATCTGAATAAGCATAGAAGACACTGCAGTGTTTTCCTGCATGTTCAAGAAAGAAGTTGTGTGGGAATAGTATGCCTACAGTACGTGACAAGGATTTGCTACCAGTTGCTACCATGATGCCTTAAAGAGTACTTTACAATGATGCATCTCGCCCATGCATGAAATATTGTGTTTTATGGCATATAAAACAACACTGAGCCATTTTTCTTTTGCCCAGGCAAAAAGTGAGTACCTGGAGGAATCAAAGCTTGTACTCCCTGTCCAAATCAATGGAAAGACCAGGGGTACAATCCTTGTTGACAAAGCGTGCTCTGAGGATGATGTTTTCCAAATTGCAGCCTCAGATGAGAAACTCTCCAAATATTTTGATGGAAAAGGCATCAGGAAGAGAATTTATGTGCCTGGAAGGATCTTGAATGTTATCTTAGATCAACAAAAGGCAAGGACCTGATAATTGCTCTTGCTTTTCCGTTTATCTCGCTATGAGTCAGGAGTAGTTTATAGAGATTAATGAGACATGACAAATCTGTAAATTTTTTTTTAGCACTTGCAGTTTACTGCCGTGCATCATTTTTTGTATTTAAGAGTGTATTTACATGGAAACATTTTCCCCTCTTGGGTTACTATTTCCTACATAGGTAAGAGGCCACTCTTGGTTTACAATGCTAAATTAAAAGCACAGGTTGTGCCCAACGATCTGACACTATACTCTCTCCATTTTGCTCACACTTTTTCAGACTTTGTTGCTCAGATCATATGTTGCTTCAGTTTTTAGCAAGGAGGATTTGACTGAGTAGAAACCCCCATGTATGTAGTTATTCACTAAAAAAGAGTTGGATCACCTAACTGGAACAATTCTCTCTTCAGTCTAACACCTAACAACCACTGATGATGACCTTTTTATCGTGTTCTGGTTCATGTGTACTGCAACTAATTCTGAACAGGTACCCATTCAGATTTATTGTTATTTTGTTCTGATTTGGCTGTGCACCATCCTGTGTTCCCTATACTAGATTTAGTTTGAGTTTGAAAAAAGCATGTTCTCCAGTGATTTAATAGTTTAATTTGAAATTTTGTATCCTACTTTTATCTGCGGATACCCTCTGATAAGTAATCAAAACTCTGCCTCGTTTGAGAGCGTCTTCTGCAATATTTTGCTTTCTACTGTAACAAGCATGCAGACTTTCAATAGCAGTGCACACTAACCACATTCCTACCAAACCAAAAGGTGAGCGAGACACATAGTTTGCTTTTGTTTCTTTTCTCCGTGGAGTTTGCTCATCTAACTGTGCACGAGAACCCATTCAGTAGCTGTGCTTCCTATTCTGCTGTTGGAGCCTGAAGAATCTCTCAACAAACACCACTTGTTTTAGTCCAGATGTCTGAACTAACACTCTAACAGAGGAACAACAGAATGTTCCTAATGTCAGATGGAAACGAATATAAAGCATGGCAACTACTCAAAGGATGGCCTTACTATTTCTGTGTGTCGGTCATTAGATGAAGGTTTTAGCATTACAAGATGGCATGCGAGAAGAAAAGTTTTACTGTCAGGTTTGGATTGGTGCTTCTTGCAGGATGCATTCTTGTGCCGATGTCACTTGCCACAATGTTCCGGCATTCCGCGGTTCCTCTGCAAACATGTAAGTTCTTGCACTAACCCTGACTCTTAACCTTAGTGATGCTTATTTGACTTCTCTTATCGTTGTGTTCGCAGTGAGAGCTTGTTGTTTTCAGTAGGTCCGGCTACTTCAGTAATGTGGGGAGAGGAAAGATTAGGCTCTCATCGTTACGGTATGTCAAAGCATATGTCATACTCAGTCACTCAGACAAAAAAAAAAAAAAGCATTCAGAGAAGTTGACAGTATAGATTCATTAACGCATATGTTCAAGCAATCTGACCTGGAACCTCACTCACTCGAGATAGAGGATCAAACAGAAAGAAGCTTGGACAATGTCGGCCAGAAGACTCAGCTCTTGTCTATAATGTTGCAGGTAGAAACAAAGGGCCCGTGCTGTGCGACTTTTCGAGCTCGAGATCCGACGTGTGCGAGCTGAAAGGCGACGTCCGCGTCCTCCCCAACGCCACCATCGTCGTCCGCCATCCGTGGGCGAGGCGTCAATCATGGAAGATGAAGCCACACGGCAGGAAGAACGACCGGCACGCGCTCGCCCGCGTCACTGAGGTGACGGTGGCGTCGTCGCATCACGCGAATTTTTTACTTTTTGGCCCTTTTTTCGAAAGTTTCTCTCAAATAGACCCCTGGCGGAAAGAATTCCAGAAATGGACCCTTGGCTCGGCGCCAGAGTGAGTGGCGCCGAGCTCGGCGCCACGGTGACTGGCGCCGAGCTCCTGGCCACGGGCAAAGCCGGCCTGCTAGGGGCTCGGCGCCAGAGCGGATGGCGCCAAGCTCGGCGCCACTCACTCTGGCGCCGAAGTTCGCCTAAATATCTACCCGGCCGGCCTTCTTCCTCCTCTAGTTGCCCTAGCCAGCCCCCCCCGCCGCCAGCTTCGCCCGCCACGCCGCGACGTCGCCCGCGCCCGCTGCGCATCACGCCGCCAACACCTCCAGCCGGCGCCATTTCGCCAGCTGCGCCATTGCCACAAGCCCACACACATTGCCGCCCGCCTGCCGCCTCATGCCACATACACCTGCCGCGCCACATGTGCACAACCTTGCCACGCCACTTTCACATGCCAGCGCCGCCAGCACCGCGCCAGCGCCGCGCCGGGCTTGTCCGAGCCGCTTGCTGCTCGGCCGCCGAGCTCAGCCTCAGCCTCCCGCCTCCCCTCGCCCGAGCCCGCGCCTGCGCGCCTGGCCCGTCCGAAAGGCTGCTGCTCGGCGGCCGAGCCAGCCTCCATTGCCTTTCTCGCTCCTCGCTTCGAGCCCAAGCACTGCTGCCACGCCGTGCCCTCGCATGTTGTTGGCGTTAGTTGGGCTGCAGCTGGCCTGCCGCCGCGCGCGCCTCCACCGTCGTCGTAGCCTTTGTCTCCACCGCCGGCCTCGGCCTCGCCCCGCCTTGTCGACGTCCACCGATGTCCTTGCCTCGCCCCGCCTCCCGCGGCCGTCGAGCCGGTCTCGCAGCCGCATGAGCGCCGCCACCCGTGACCACACGCCACCCACCTCAGCTGTTGGCGCGCCACCGCATCCCGGATATTCGCCTTGACCCACGCCCATCGTCTGTCGATCTTTAAAGGTATAAAATATGAATATGCAATGTACCTATTCAGTTGGTGTATGTTATTGACTAGTTATATTGTGATGACTTTGTTAGTTGATTTAGTTATATAGATAGAAACATAGATACATTGATAAATAGATATAGTTAGATAGGTACTTAGATATGTAGTTATATTTGTAGTTAACTACAAATGATCTTGCTATTTAGTGAGTACACTATAAATATATACGTAGTTATGATCATGATTACTTAGTTTGTAGTTAGAAAGTACTTGTTAGGTACTATTTATCGTATAATTTGGACTAAAGGACATGTGTTTCAAGTTCGCTTTTTAAATAGATGGACAACCTAGTGACCATATATCATGGAGGCACGGTTGAAAGCGATCGTTATGGATATGTTGAGTTTCTTGACATGCAAAGCGTGCCTGTGCTATTCAATGATAGACCTTCATTTAGTGATATGGTTGCAAGGGCTCGGGAGGAGCTGCATTGCTTTGGAGATGATGACATTGCAGATTGATGGTGTATCGCACCTAGGTTGTCCTCCGAACATCTTGAGCGAATGATCTCAATTGGTTGTGCGGATCGATTGGGACAACTATGTGAGATCGGCTATGAAGAGCCAAATTTGCAATGTTTGGGCGTGGTTGTTCGTCGGGTGTTAGTTGATCCAATCCTCATGGGTTTACCCCAGCAATGGATCATCCGCAGCACACATTGACCCTCCTGTTCCGGAACCTTACTGCGCATGTGCGATTAAGCCTATGGTTCCCGATGCTCAATCACCTCAATGCGTTATTTGGAGATGGTTGTCATACTCATGTTTTCGTGGCGAGATCCTCCTTATGAGATCCCTTTGACACGTAATCATCCGAGTAAGTGTCTTAACCGCATGGTTTTGGGAGCTCATCGTAATCATGGTATTTTTTCATTCTTTCCTCATTTACGTAATGACGCGTTGCAGGAGACATTCCCCGAGAATATCGATGTGCCCCATGTTGTCGCTGCAAGTGCACTTTTCGATGGATTTCGTGGCTCCAATGATGTTGAAATTATGAATGATTCGGAGCCATATGAGATGGCTAGGGCTCTTGATTCTGATGATGATCGTGCTGTTGGAGAGCTGACGGAGAGTGATGTTGAGATGATGAGACGTATCTTTCCCGACCGCCGTGATCCTAGAGTTCATGAGTTTAGTGATCTTGCTCATTCTGATCTGGCGTTTGCAGAAGGACGTGATGATGAGCTCCTAGAAGCTCCTGCGGCCGGTCCTAACATGGTAATTGAGGAGGGGAGGGTGTTCAATGACCTCCCTGCTTTGAAGAGGTGGTTGCAGGCTTTTGCAGTGATACGAAAGAGGCCTTACAGGGTATTGCATTCATATGTGGAGCGCCGTTACTACTAGGATGAGTTTATGTTTTTCTTGTGGAGAATCCCATGTTTAATTATCTAAGGCATGTTAGGTTTAATTACCGAAGGCATGGTTTAATTATCTAAGGCATGTTAGGTTTAGTCAAAGAAAACTATGTACCCAGGTTTGGTACCTGTAGTCACATGCCATTTAATGTGTTTCGTGTGTTGATTTCTATAATATCGTATGTCGTTAATCTGCTTTTTTGCAAAAACGTGTTCAAATAGAAATAAGTCTGTATTATTAAGCGGAATATTAAGACCATTGATACTATGTCATATTACACAACATATTAATAGTATAACTAAGTGTCGACCGATGATGAGACAAAGGGGCAAATGCACCTCCAAATCCTTAATCAAAACGCATCTTGAGTAAGCAACTCATCATCCGAGTACCAGTCCTCTACTACAACCTCTGTTCTTTGCGGCTAGGCTCAATCTAAGGTTGCTCTCACCGCACTGTAAAGCTTGTAGTAAGCGGCCTCCGCTTCGTCTCTGCGGCAGCATTCGGCTCGAGTGAAGAACGCGTCGTCATCCTCCTCTACCTGTAAGCCTGCCTCTGCTAGGGCGATGAGCTCGCTCACTCTGCCAGTGTCGTCGTCAACCTCCTGCGCCTGAATGCCCGCCTCTGCTAGAGAGATGAGCTCGCTTTCGATCTGCACTGTGTCGTCGTCGACCTCCTGCTTTGTATGCCCGCTCTCTGCTAAAGCAATGAGCTCACTCGGTCCGCCAAAGATGTCGTCCTCATCCTCGTCTCCATCATCACACAAAGACAATCGATGATTGAACGGTGCGACCACTCATGATCTATGGGCATCTAACTTCTTCTCCTCATATCTTGCACGAGCCACCTCTGCGCAAAGATGTTCCCCAGCGCAACCAATCCCTTGATGTATAAAATGCAATCATTTAGCAACTCGATAATATTACATTTAAAACCAGGCAACGGAAAAAGGTTTTCAAGCACTCACTGGCACATAATGTAGCAACATGCTCGTCCAAGACCTGCATCTGCTCTTGTCTCCTCCCTTGCCTCATTCCTTGCCCTCTCCTCCTCCTCTAACGCCGTTCGCCTCTCCAATCCCCATTTGTTAAGCCCAACATCGATCGGGTTACAAATACCGCCTTTATCTAGCAAACTCACACATCTTTTCTTTGTGATGTTTAACGAATAGGTTGACGTAGTCAGTCCATATCCCTCTTCCGTGCAATTACTTGCCTCTTCTTCTTGATTCATCCAAGAACTTAGCTTGACCATCATAACATTTCCAGCTGCATTTCCTAGTGCTCTGTTCAAAATAAATTTTATATCATATATATATTAGGAAAACAAACAAAATACGATTTCATGTTTACTGTAATTATAACAAACCTCATCATACTCAATCATATGGCATAATAATGACCTATTCCAAGCTCAAGGATTAGGCCATAGTTGGATTTTACACCACATTCGCACATGACAGAGGTGCTTTGTAGATTACACGTTCTTTCTTCTTTTCCTTAACCCTCCGCGGTTCTTCCGGCCATTGGTTCTTAGGACCATACAACCACTCCTTGAAACGACACTTCGCCATTAAATACACCTAAATAATGAGACATAAGTACATAAACACATATAGCTCAAGATTTTAACACATACACTTTGCACTTACTTCATGCTTGTTTGGACACACAAACTCCAACGTATTCTCGGGGTTTATCACACTCGATCTCCGCAATCGCATGCGGGAGAGGTTCCTCGAGTCGCCTAAACGGCGGCTAGGTGCTTCTCCTTAGCCGTCATTGCCGGAGGGTTAGGGGGGTGGAACCCACCGCTTGAAGTGATCACGTGGATGTCTCCCTCTAAACCAATCGTCAAAAAAAGAGGTACCTAGGATCAAACTTTTCTCGCACCATCGATCCACTGAAGGAAAAAGCACCTCTCATGGTCCTACACAACGAGATTCCAATAATATATTAGTACCATACTTAAACAAATAAAGAAAAAGGATAGTACAAATAATTTCTTACATTAAACCGACTACATGTGTAGAAGCAACAGCATGTCAGGTCCGGATGTTTCGATTGAAAAACATGGGCCGAAACCACAATCACATTAGGGGACAGGAAGGTCAGAATAGGGGCATCTTTGTTAGACGCGTCGGGGTATAATTCATGAGGACGACCCCCTTGCGCCAAAACTCCTCCCGAAAACATTTCTTGCATCTAACAAATAGGATGTAATTTAGCAAACATAAATAAAAACATCACAACAAAATATCGGTGAGAACCATAACTACAATACAATCAATTTCGTTATAAGAACCAAAAGCGATTAACATTATACCCTAAACCTAGGGTTTCTTATTTCATCCACAACAATAAAACCCATAACATAACTACATGCGGCTTGGTTTGCTAGCATTTTTCACGCCTTTGAAATGAACCTACAGCTTGTATAATACATATATTGAGGGATACAATGAAACCCTAAGTGATGACGATTCTTAGGTTCAAAAATCCGACTAATATATACCGAATCGATGCGAAAAAAAAAGGAAGGAGGGCGCGAGGATACCTTGCTCTCAAGATCTACGGATCAAATCAAGGTTTTCAAGGTCCAATATGTCGATTCGTGAGGTAGGATGAAGTGGCGAGAAAAACCCGAGGAGAAAGAAGAGGAAGAACGCCAGGGGAAGAAGGTGGGGCGGGGTTAATCACGAGTAGCTTTCGGCGCGGAGTGAGTGGCGCGCCGAGCTCGGCGCCATCCGCCTGGCGCCGAGCCCCTTGCAGGCCGCTTGCCCGTGGCAGAGCTCGGCGCCGGGCCACCGTGGCGCCGAGCTCGGCGCCACTCACTCGGCGCCGAGCCAAGGGTTAATTTCTGAAATTCTTTCCACCAGGGGTCTATTTGAGAGAAACTTTCGAAAAAAGAGCCAAAAAGTAAAAAATTCGGTCGCATCACACCGCCGGCGCTGCTCCCCGATGCACGGCCATCCACACCGCCCCGGCGGTCGTATTCTCTGTCGGCGGCTACGCGGGGAACATGTTCCACGACCTGACGGACGTGCTCGTCCCGCTGTTCATCACCACGCGCCGGTTCGGCGGCGACGTGCACCTCCTCGTCAGCAACGCCCAGCCATGGTGGCTCGACAAGTTCCGGCCTCTGCTCGTTGGATTCTCCCGGCACGCAGTAGTGGACATGGGCAGGGGAAGCAGGGGCGTGCTCTGCTACCCCCACGTGATCCTAGGCCTCGAGTTCCACAAGGAGATGAGCGTGGACGCCGCGAGGACCGCCGTGGAGTACTCCATGGCCGACTTCACCTTCCTCGCCCGACGATCCTACGGCCTGACTCGGGACACGGCCATCCGTCTCAGCGACGGCAACCGTTCCTCCGCCGTCCGCCCCAGGCTGCTCCTCATCTCCCGGAAGTCGACCCGGGCGTTCACCAACGCCGGCGCCATCGCGCGGGCCGCCGCCGCGCTCGGGTTCGAGGTGGTGGTGGGCGAGCCGGCGCGGCACGCGGACCTGCCGTCGTTCGCGCGGGTGGTGAGCTCGTGCGACGTGCTGGTGGGCGTGCACGGCGCCGGGCTGGCGAACCTGATGTTCCCCTTCGGGGGCCGTGGTGGTGCAGGTGGTGCCGCTGGGCGGGCTGGACGCGATGGCCACGGAGGAGTTCGGCGCGCCCGCGCGCGACGCGGGGCTCAGGTACGTGCACTACGGCATCTCCGTGGAGGAGAGCACGCTGGCGAGGCAGTACCCGCGCGACCACCGCGTGCTGAGGGACCCCGCGGCGGTGAGAAGGGAGGGGTGGATGGCGCTGCGGGCGGCGTACCTGGTGGGCCAGAACGTGACGATCGATGTCCACCGGTTCAGTGGCGCCTTGCGCCGCGCCATGGAGCTTCTCCGCCAGACCCACGAGTGACCGGACGGCCCATGTTCTCTTCTGTAATTACGGCCCAAGCCTTTGAGGGTATCGAGCAGCCTCGTTGTATACGGCAGCCTAGTAAGGTAGTCCCAGCCTTGATGGGCCAATATGCTGTGCTGGTGTATTGCTGTCAGGTATATTTGGTTCGCTTGTGTTATAAATTATTAGATGTTTTAATTTTTTTACAAATATATTTTTATTTTATTTTATATCTAGACATAATATGTATTTAAGTGTATATAAAAAACTATGTATATCTAGAAAAAAAACTAAAACAACTTATAATTTAGAATAGAGAGAGTATATATCTAAGGTAGTGACAAAACAAAGTCCAACACTGTTTTAGATCCGAGCGACAGCTCAGGCCTTATTCGTTTGTGCTAGAAATCAAAGGGAATCAAAGGAATTGGAAGCGATTGAGTGGGGTTGAGGGAATTTTGACTTGCAGGGGATTTAATCCTCTCAATCGTTCTCAATCCCTTTGATTTCAAAATCAAAGGAACAGACTGGTTTCCCACCGGGGCTAGTTTTCAAATAAAAATACTTGCCTTGAGTGACCCGTGGACTGACCATGGGAATGTGACGTCCTTCGCCGCCTTGGATGTTACATCGATCTCGTTGTAGAGCATAGACTGATAGACGTAATCATGCTTAAGTTGTACCGTTAGACTAAAAATATTGACATCTACAAACTACAATTACTAAAATAAAGCTACCAAAACATATTTCAAAGTGGATTTAATGGAACAAAATGATGTTTTACGTACATGCTAATTTATTTTTCTATATGAGTTTTTGTCCGAAAGTCTGATTTTATGATAAAAGCGAAACGACGTACATTTGGAATTGAATAAGTATGCCGTTTGTAGGCTTATTAGATGGAGCGAAAAGCCGCGTGATGGAGCAATTTGCACGCCCGGCACCTCACCTATTGAACTGATGATTTGTTTGGCCGGTCTATAAGCCGCTTGTGCTGATTTGTACGGCTGATTTGTTGGGAGAGAAAAATATTGTACCATGACTGATAAGTCGGCTTATATAATGGCATCCGAACAGACCCGTGGCTTCGTCCACCGCTTGTGCCAGGTGACAAAGAGGACACCCTGTTTTTCAGTTCAAAGATGGCATTGCCATTTTTTCTATTCGAATTTGAGATGAAACAAGGACACATGTGTATTCCGTGAAGTCACCCTGTACATGGTCCGGTTTATCCGGTCTTTGAGCAAAAACCGACCCAAACCATCGAGACATCAGTTTCAGCGGTTTCAAACCCGCGGGTTAAGCGGTTTCCACGGGCTGGGCAAAAATGTATTAGCGCAGGCAAGCAGCAGCCAGCCATGACGGTCACGCTGGTTGGCGGCGACCACGGAGCGAGCGCCGCGGCGAGGTCGACGGCGACCGCCGAGCGAGCCCTGGCACTCTCATTGTGTTGCAAGTAGCACGGCCTGAGGAAGCTCTGCATGGAGGACAGCTGCTCACTCCCAAGAGGCTCGCTGAGCTGCGCACGGTGCGGGGGTTGAAAGCTCTCGAGCTCGCGCGCGCCATGTCATCGAAGACCGCCAGCAGGGGCCACTCGTCGCCGGCGGCCGTGTCACGCGCTGTGTGTTTGCACCGCTCGTTGGCGTGATGTGTCGGAGCATGTTCTCCGAGGACCTGGACCCGCCACCACGTGCGACCTCGGGGATTTTGCGTGGGAGACCGTGGTTGCAGGCTTGTGGCCATGGCGCCGAATCCGCCGGATTGCTTCTCGGCGCTTGCTAAACGACGGAGCGTGTGAGGCGTAGGATGATGAAGCTCAAAACAAGTCGAAGCCGTCGCCCGACACTGGAACACCACAACATATTGATATACGTAGGTACTCGTGTTTGTACAGTGTAGCGGTGGTTGGTGTGAAGTACCGGTGGCCACCGACTGAATGATTGGGCGGGCATGGACAAGGTTAGGGTGGCTGCTTTATCTGCTTCCTCCTCTTGCTGCAGGTCCGGGTCCGGTCAGTTTGGCAGCCAAACCGGCAGGCTGCAGGGGCACCTGGGCCGCTGTGCTCCCTCATCGCAGTCAGAGTCAGTGAATCAGTGATACACCCACTAGCTCGGTCTACAGATTGCACCGACTGGCGGACGAGTCCCTGTCACTCGATGGTTTGGTTGATTTGATTCGAAACGCTGTATTGCATGCGTGGAAGATTTCAGGTGCCAATTCACCGGAGCTTGAGGTTGGCGGCCAACTCCTTCCTCGTCCGACCGTCCGTCCCCCTTGCGCTTTTGGGCTTTTGGCTTCTCCTTTCGCTCCTCGAGAAAATCCCGTGAGACCAACCTAGGCTGTCTGCACATCATCACTTTGCTGCCACTCGGCATTCGTTGACAGACAAGAAAACCTGGCTGTTCTGCAAGGTCGTTCATTCGATTTCAATTCATTCATCATCCAAAGGTTGGTTACGCACGCGTGAACAGCTCTGCATGCGACGCGAGATCTTTTGTCGTCGTGAGGCCATGTTGCCTCACGAAGCAAACTAGTGGACGTCACGACGGACGACTGACGGGCCCAACGGACGGAACGCAGCGCCATGGGCCGAAACGGCAATGCTCGATATTCCTAATCACGGCCCAACATAGCGAGTGTGCTTTTAGTCACGGCCCGTATTGGAGATCATTTGTACTCTTAATATTTTCCCTTTTTTGTTTGAAAAAAAGAGTAAAAGAATTCTCCCAAATGGAGTGCAAAAGGAGAGGAAAAAAAAAGGCGCCGCGGGGACCTCGTCGAGTGAACTCGTGACTTATGAGGCTGTTTCCGTTTTCTCGTGCTAGCCGACAAGAAAATAAGGACGCCCAGGTTTTCATTTGAGGGGTCACGTACTATCATTTTCCGCTCGAATTCGCAATGCGACAAATGGACAAAAGGGCACGTATTGCATGCCTGATACTCCATACATACAGAGCCATACATGGGACCGGGGCCATGTAGTCGACGTCGTAGGAGGCAGGCCACGAAGATTTCCATTTCCAGCTACCTACAGTTGAAAGCGAAAACCAAAAATCAGGGACGCTTTCTTTTCCGGAATTTTTTTTGGAAAGAATACAAATATACTAGGCCCTGATAAGTTTCCTATACTCCGCGTAAACAGCTAGTCTTTTTTATTTATTTGTCTTGTTGTATTAGTTATCTCGTTATTCATCCACTTGCATTCATTGCACCAATAAACATATCTATCCATCACTAATAAATTTTTTTCCTAGCTTAAATTTATTTTTGTCTTCATTTTTTCCACTCCTATTATACGGTTGTGCAATTTTTACCGATGTTAAAATTTTAAGGATCAACCCACCAGTCCAGCAGTCCAGCTACAATGTTTGACTCTGTGATTTAAATAGAAGTTGTCTTACAAGTATGTCTGCCGTTTATCTACGAAGATAAAAGCGCATTTTGTTTCAAAGAAGTCAAACTCTACCTGGCGAAGGATGAAAGTCCAGGGAGATGAGGTCATCTTCAACCTTTGATCTAGGATGAAAGTTCAGGGAGGTGATGCCATCTTCAACCTCTACCTTCTTCTCCTCAAAGAAGCCATGACAAAAATTCTTGGATGGACTCTAGGAGGGCTCCATGCTATCAACGGTGGTAGGGGGCTTGAGCCCCTAAATTTGGGGGCTTCAAAACATTTGGCATATGAATGACACCGTTGCAGCAACTGTTCATCACTACCTTGTAAACAGTACCAAAACCTCAACGCTCAGGTTCACAGTCCTCATCCAGCGACGAAGCAGTGAAATCTGAGCTGCCTCCGCCAACACCAACAGTTGATGAGACAATGTTGATTTTTGAGCAACCACTAATATCTGAAAACTTTGGCACTCTTAAGTAATTTTTTTATTGTTGATACAGAGAGATTATCACATACTATGTGACTTGTGAAATGTGAGCCTTCTTATTTTCTGGAAAAGAAACTTTTGGCCGTTTGCATCGTTCATTGCATACAAACCAAAGTGCATTATATATTAGAATTCAGAAAAAAAAACGTATAAAAGAAGGACGATATGGATTTTTTTTAATTTTAACACTTTTTGTAAACTAATTTTAAATCTAACATTGTTTTTTTTTCTTCAAAACTAACACTTTTGGCCGTGCCTATTGCCAAGGCGCGCATGCATGGTGGCGCAGCAGGGGGTTGACGTGGCAGGGCCTGCCGCGCCACCGATCTTGGCGCGACAGAGCCGAATAAAAGCCCCGCGGCCAGTCCTGCCTGCCCGAGCAGCAAGCCTGCCTGCTCGCGCCCGCCTGCGCCTGGCCGCTGCGCCCGCGTCCGCCTACGCTAGCCCGCCGCCGAGCACGCCGGCCGCCGCGCCCGCACGCCGGTACGCCACCCCCTCCGGCCACGCACGGCGGCTGCCCACCACACCCGCCGAGGCCTCCACCTGCATTTCCCGGCCTGGTCTAGCACGCCACCGCCGTGAGGACGAGCGCCGCTGCTGCGAGGTACTCCCCTAGTGTATTTGTTGATTGAATCGACATTGTTAGTATAGTAAGTTAGTAAAATAAATAAAGTAAGTATAATTAGTAAAGTATAGTTAGTAAAGTTAGTTAATTTAGTTAATTTAGGTAATATAGTAAGTTAGTATAGATAGTAAAGTTAGGTAGTTTAGTTAATACATTTAGTGAGTCTAGTTATACATTGGATTTAGTCTAATTAGTTGTTGTAGTTAGCTTTGTATAGATGTTAATATCAGATTAGTTAGTATAGTTATAGTTAGAATAGGTATTAATATTACTATGGACATTACGTACGACGATTTCGACGATTTGATGAAGTTTCTTGAAATGCTTTTGCAGATGGATTGTTGTGTTAGAGTTTTATACAGAGGAAGTGTTAGGAGAGAAAATAGTATGTTTGAGGATATGGAAGAAGAATTGGAATGGTTTAATGAACCTCCTAACTTCAACGGCCTTTGTGTCCGTTTGAATGCAAAGTTTGACGGTGATTTCACACTGAAGGGGAGGTTTGATACTAGGAAGACTAGGGCACACTATGTCATCATGCCCTTGCGCGACCCTGCTCACTGGTCACGCTACACTAGGGTGCTCCAAGGTTCCAATGTGTCCATGGCTGAGGTGGTGGTGGAGAATGGGTACAGGATGCAGGGTGTTCAGGACGGCCCGTCCATTGATGGTGTTGGAGGCAACGAACAAGAATTAGGGGTCGAATGGGAAGCAACTCAGGATAACATGGATTTGGACGGTCAGTTGACGCAGGAGCAGTTTCATTCAACCGCAGTAGGCTGTATAAGCAATGACTTCTATGTGAATGAGTTCGAACGGGAAAAGGAGGAGCAGGAGGAGGATGACAGGATCGGTGATGTAGTTAGCAGTGATTCAGACGATTCTGATGATGACCAAGGAGGTACAAATGCTATGCCAACACCGGTTGATGCCATGCCAGTACCGGTTCATACTATGCCATTACCAGTACCAACTGAGGTTTTGCATGGTATCCAGGCTCAGGGTAGACTAGTCACAGATTTGGCAGCAGATGATACCCCCTATGATTCATGGGCCAGAATTAGCGAAGCGCGGCAGTATGTTCCGCCACCACCTTACACAGCGACTGAGCTTGAGCAACTAAGGTCGATGAACGTACCTTTCAGGGATATTCCGAACTATAGGGATGTTAGCATGACGGATATGGTAGTTTGTGACACTGGTCTCCAGATGTGTAGGAAATCATTGTATGACCATGAGAAAGAAACCCTTAGAAAGGGAATGATATTCAATACAATGTCAGAGATGAAGCTCTTCCTTCAGGACTATGCTGTGTACCACCATAGGCCGTACACCGTCACTCATTCGGACCAGGATTTGATGTACCATGTGATATGCAAAAATGGTTGTATGTGGAGATTAAATGCATGAAAGAGACATAGTGATGGCAAGTGGAGGATAAATAAAGTTGTTGAACCCCACACTTGCCTATCAAATAGAGGAAAGGAAAATCATCAGCAGCTCACTGCACGTTACCTTGCCTGTCGTATATTGGGGCTCGTTGATGACAATAACGACATTTCGGTGTCTTCTTTACAACAGTCCATATCTGGATTCGTTAAGTACGATGTGAAGTACGGAAAGGCTTGGCGTGCTAAGTAAATTGCCCTGGCGATTCGATGGGGTAGTTGGTAGGAAGCGTACAATAGGGTGCCCCGCTTGTCAGGCAACCCTGACTTGAAATGGTTTGTGAATACCAGAGGGATGTTTTTTTGGGACCCGTTGAGGCATGTCCTCTATCGTGTGTTCTGGTCGTTCCCGCAAACGAAACATGCATTCTAGTTTTGTCGATCAGCCGTACTTGTTGATGGCACTTTCCTGACAAGAAAGTACAGGGACACCTTGATGATGGCTGCTGTTGTTGATCCTGAGGACCAGATAGTACCCATGGCTTTTGCTTTGGCAGAGGGAGAGAACAATGACTCATGGTCATGGTTCATGCGGCTTCTACGTGTACAAGTGCTTGGCTCATCTCGCGTTATATGTTTGATCTCGGACCATGAGATGGGTTCTCGCCTCTAGTGTATAGATGGTGCATGAGACACTTTGCTGCTAATTTCTAGCGGTGTCAGCGGAAGTAGGAGGTATGTGACAAGGTAAATGCTCTATGTTGTGTACGTACAGAGCACCAGTTCAAGGAGACAAAGAGAGAACTAGACAAGATGGTAAATGAAGCGGGAAATGCCTGGTTAGAGGCGCAGATGGAACAGAAGGCTCAGTGGGCGTTAGCATATGACGAAGGGGGTTTCAGGTATGGCATCATGACCACTAACTCCTCGGAGTCCTTAAACCATGTATTCATCGGAGTTCGATCGTTGCCTGTGTCTGGAATTGTTGAGTTCTCCTTTCATAAGTGCAACGAATATTTTGTGAAGAGGTGAAAACTTGCGCAGAGGAATATAGCTGAGAAGGGACGTTTTGGAAAGGCCATTGCTGAACATTTGAAGGAGGCCGAGAAATTGGCCAAGCAGCACACCGCCGAGCCGTATGGACCCCGCCGCTATATCTTTAGTGTACGGGGCAAGGGTGGCACAAGCTTGGGTGGCGAACGTTATGGTGGACGAAACTACCGAGTTGATCTTGAAAAGGTAGAGTGCAGTTGTAACGTTCCTCAGATCATACATGCCCCTTGCTCTCATATGATCACGGCCTCCAGGGTTTGCGGGTACAACTATGAGGATCTGCCATATATATCATCCTTGTATCTCCGTTCGAATACCGTTAGTATTTGGGAGATGAGCTTTAAGCCATACCTTGACCCGACACAGTGGCCACCTTATAATGGTTATGACTACGTGCCGCACCCGGATCTAATGAAGGTAGGGAAGGGTAGGAGGAAGAAACGACTCAAGGGGGACATGAACGCTATAAGAGGGTACGACGAAGACATGTACGGCGGGGGAGACTTCAACGAGACCCGTGGCAGGAATCTTTGCTCCGTTTGCAAAGAATCTGGTCACAAGGCTAGCAGACATAGAAGACGAGGGCAACAAGTGCTTTCATATTATGTTCGTATTGCATAACAAGTAGTTCAAATTTTGCAATGCTACATAATGTTAATTTCAATATTGTTAATTTGAATACTCTAACTCTTTGTTTATCAATTTGTAATAGGATGGGCCCTCCTATGCCGCACCAGATATACCCCCTTCTTGAGTTGGAGTATGACGATCCCCTTCTTCCACCGAACGATGAGGTTTCCAAGAGGCGTTCGAGGGATCCTTACATTCCTGGGACTTAGTTCGTTACGTCGGACTTATGTCGAGCGAATATTATTGTCCGAAACTTACAGACTCATGAACCAATGCAAATGTTATGTGGCAACTTGTCGTCCATTTATTTGCTTCATATTCGTTTCAACTTGCGCATGATCGCGGCAGCACTTGTAGTTGTTTACAGCACCGACAACAGCTCAATTGAGGCTGGTCGGTTTCTGTCCGCGTCACTATCGTGTCGTGGGATATGGCGCATCACTGCCGCACCGTGGACTATGGCGTGGCAGAACCTGGGCTGTGGCGCGACAAAACCAGTGGGCTATGGTGCCGTATTCAAGATAATTTCACTCGATTATGTTCGTTTTAGAAACTCTCAACGCATGATACAACTGGATGTGATCACTTAAGATCGACCATGTGTAATCCGAGTACATGATACATGGGTACAATACATCAATAGTTCAAATGGAATATAAGACAACACAATGGAATTTCTAGTACATAGCTACATTGATCATTAATAAAGCATGAAACTAATAGACGGCGCAATAAAAAACCCTCAGTCAGAAACATACTACATAAGCAACTCGTCGTCCGAGTACCAATCCTCAACCACAACCCTATTGCCGTGGCTAGGCTCACCTGCATTGCCCTGATCTGCCTTTCGCCTTTAGTAAGCGGCCTCCGCTTCATCTGCGGTCTGAGACAAGAACGCGTTCTCTTCCTCCTCGTTCATGTGGCTAGGCTCACCTGCATTGCTCTGACCTCCGTGTCGCCTATCATAAGCGGCCTCCGCTGCATCTGCGGCCTCTGCGGCCTGAGTGAAGAACGCGTCGTCATCCTCCTCCGCCTGCAAGCTCACCTCTGCTAGAGCGATGAGCTCGCTCAGTCTGCCAGTGTCATCCTTAGCCTCCTCCGCCTGTAAGCCCACCTCTGCTAGAGCGATGAGCTCGCTGAGTCTGGCAGTGTCGTCCTCATCCTCGTCCCCCTCAGTAGACAACACAATCGGTGATTCAACGGTGCGACCAGCTCGCTTTCTGTGCTCATCTAACTTCTTTTCCTCATACCTTGCACGAGCCACCTCTGCAGCATGTTCCTCGCTGCATCCAATCCCTTCATGTATAAAATGCAATCAGTTAGCAACACGATTATATTACATTTAAAATCAGACAACAAAAAAGGCTTTCAAGCACTCACTGGCATATAATGCAACAACATGCTCGTTCAAGACCTGCATCTGTACTCTTGTCTCCTCCCTTGCCTCCTTCCTTGCCCTCTCCTCCTCTAACGTCATCCTTTCTCTCCAATCCCCATTTGTCAAGCCCAACGTCAATCGGGTTATAAATACCGCGCTGTCTAGCAAACTCACGCATCTTATCTTTGTGATGTTTAACGAAAAGGTTGACGTAGTCAGGTCCATATCACCTCTTCCGTGCAATTACTTGCTTCCCCTTTAGTTCATCCAAGAACTTAGCTTGACCATCATAACATTTCCACCTGCATTTCCTAGTTCTCTATTCAAACAAAAAATTATATCATATATGTCTTAGCAAAAGAAAACAAAATACGATTTCATGGTTACCACAAAAATAACCAACCTCATCATAATCAACCATATGGCCACAATAATGGTCTATTCCAAGCTCCGAAGGGACTAGACCGTAGTTGAATTTAACACCACATTTGCACTTGAATGGAGGTGCTTTGTAAATTAACATTTCTTTCTTCTTTTGCTTTGCCTTTGGAGGTTCTTCTGGCCATTGGTTCTTAGAACCATACCACCACTCCTTGAAACGACACTTCGCCATTGAATACACCTAAATAACGTGACATTAGTATATGAACACATATAGCTCAACATTTCAACACATACACTTTGCACTTACTTCATGCTTGTTTGGACCACAAAACTATCAGATGATAGATCACAAGATCCAGAAACAACTCATTGATGCTTGTGCTCATGAAACAACCAATTTTATCATAGACGAACTTGGTGATGAGTATTTTGCAATTCTTGCTGATGAGTCAAGTGATGCATACCTACAGAAACAATTGGCCCTTTGTTTGTGTTTTGTCAATAAAAAAAGAGAATCAGTTGAGTGGTTTCTAGGTCTTGTCCAAGTTGAAGATACTACATCATTGACTCTTAAAGAAGCAATTCAGTCCTTGCTTATCAAATATCAATTGCCCCTATCCAAGGTACATGGTCAAGGGTATGATGGAGCTAGTAATATGAAGGGTCATGTTAATGGTTTGAAGAAACTAATTATAGATGAGTCCCCTTCTGCTTATTATGTTCATTGCTTCACCCATCAACTTCAACTTACACTTGTAGCAGTTGCTAAGGAGAATACTGATTGTGATTGGTTCTTTGGGTAACTTTCATATTTGTTGAATGTTCTAGGGATGTCTTGTAAAAAGATCCGCATGCTTCGCGTTGCTCAGGCTGAATACATGATTGAAGCATTGAAATTGGGTGAAATTGAAATCAGGCAAGGATTGAATCAAGAGATGGGCTTAGCAAGGCCAGGTGATACACGATGGGGATCTCACTACAGAACTGTAATGCATGTTATGTTCTTGTATCCTTCAATCAAGAAAGTTCTCTTTAGGATTGGGAATGAAAGTAAAGGGGCTGAGGCTAATGGAGTTCAAACTATGCTTACAGTATTTATGTCCTTTGAGTTTATTTTCCTGCTACACTTGATGAATGAAATATTTGGATACACAAATGACTTGTGCAATGCTTTGCAAAAGAGGGAGCAAGATATCGCAAGCGCAATGGATCTTCTAGAGTTCACAAAGGTAGAACTGGATGTTTTGAGACAAGATTCTAGATGGCAAGAATTCCTTACCAAGGTCACTTCTTTTTGTGAGAAGCACAATGTTAAAGTTGTTGACATGAATGGGAAGTATATTCCTATGCAAAGATCAAAGCGGTTCTACAGAGGTGCCATTAATTATCACCGGTTTCATGTTGATATGTTTTTGGGTGTCATTGATAGGCAAGTTCAAGAGCTTAATAATAGGTTTGATGAGGTAAACACAGAGCTACTTAGATGCATGACATCATTCAGTCCAGCCAATTCCTTTTCTGCTTTTAATGTTGAGAACTTGGTCAAGCTTGCTGGGTTCTATCCACATGACTTTGAATTTCAAGAAATGAACCAGCTTCATTTTCAATTGCACCACTATATCAATGTTGTCAGAAATGATGAAAACTTCAAAAATTTGAATGGTCTAGCAAAGTTGTCTATGATGCTAGTTAAACAAGGAAAGGTTGTTCGGTATGAAATTGTTTATAAACTTCTCAAATTGGTGCTTATTCTCCCTATTGCAACTGCTAATGTTGAGAGGGTCTTTTCTATAATGAATTTGATAAAGAACAAGAGAAGAAGCCAGATGGGGCAGAAATATTTGAATAGTTGCTTGGTCACATTGATTGAAAGGGAATTCTTCATGCAAGCTAAGGATAAGGACATCATCGCTCATTTTCGAAGCATTAAGGATCGGAAAGTTGTCCTGTAACTTGTAACTTGTAAGCTTTGTTACCATTTTGTTGTTTTATCCTCTATTTATTTCACATGTTGCCACTTTGATATGTTGATCATTAGTAGCTAGACAATTTCAAGTTATGATCAATTTTATTAATCAATGATGCTCCCCCTTAATTCTGTGTTATAAAACTATAATTTAGGCTGTCAAATTTTTTTTCTTGCCATCTGCAATTTTGAATACCCATGGTCCAAATCCCACGCCCACCACTGACTACATAGCTACAAGAGCATCCACCCCCACTAAAGCTCTTGTCCTTTTGTTTGAAGAATCCTGTTTTGCTTAGTCAATCCGTCCATGATTTCAATTGGCCGTTTTTTTTACGAAAGGGGCGGCAAAATTTCAATTGGCCGTTCCTATGTAGTATTTCACAACCGTCAGTGCTTCGGCTAGTATTTGTGATAAATAATTTCATGGTGTTTTCTGTTGGTCATTCGGTTCGTATGCAATACGTATTGCGTCGGCATTCGATGTTCCCGCTAAGAATTTATCGTTTCCCTATGTTTTCGATTGCACACATTTTTCTATTACCAGTGTGGTACTTTAAAAGTTAAAACCAAGAATATCACCTTTGTCTCTCAAAAAGAATACTAGACTTTAAAAAAAATAGTCCTTTTGTGAATGTTTCATAGCACCGCCATTGAAACAGAATATGGTGAGCCATCAAATACAGGCTGTTCGTTTGGCCGTGGCTTGTCGTAAACGATCGTAAATTTTTAGCTAGAATAGTATTTTTCTCTCACACAAACCAGCCAGCAGTACTTCTTCGCGAATCAGCAACAAAACGAACCAGCCAACCGAACAGGCTGAGTGTACCTATATTCTCTTATTCGTAGTTCATGGATTCACCTTCTGATTGGCCATGGAGGCTCTTGTTTGTGCCGTGTCAACCGCACAGCATAATTAGCTAGTCGCTGCCTGCTGGGACTGGACAACCACTACGTACTGTGCACTCACGTTTGTATACACGACGAGCGAGCATACAAAATTCGTACCAACACGAATATGGAATGTCAAACTGTATATCATATCATCAATACGGAACAAAGAATCGGAGATGATGAAAGCAATCGATGGCCTCACCACTACTGTACATAATTGTTTTTTTAAGAGGCAGCCAAATTTTCGAATTCAGAATGGTTTCTAGAGTGGATGGAGGCACCAATCACCTCTATAAACTGAGCCGTCTATAGAAGTATTTATAGAAGTGTTTTTTTTTTGAGAAAAGGATGACGTCTCTAAGAATCCCGTAGATGGCACTGATTTGACGATGATTAATAAACATGTAAAAAGTGTTTAGCATAGAGTCATCCTAGCCAGGCGCTGGGCGGAGACACGGCTGGGTGGGTGCTTTTGTCCGTTTCCTCGTACTCCCACCGTCCTAAATTATAAATAATTCTAAGAATCTTGGAGAGTCAAAGCATCTTAAATATAACTAAATCTATAGGATAAGATAATAATATTTATGATACCAACTGAGTATCATTAGGTTTTTTATTAATTATATTTTTATAGTATATCTATTAGATGTCATAAATCATTGTAATTCTTTCTATAATTTTGGTCAAACTTGAGATGCTTTAACTCTATAAAATTCTTACGATAACTTATAATCTGGGACGAAGGAAACACTTAGGCCATGTTTAGTTCCTCCCATTTCCAGAATTTGACACTATGCAAAAAGAAGATTCCCCGTCACATCAAACTTGTGGTACATGCATGGAATACTAAATGTTGACGAAATCAAAAACTAATTACACAGTTTGGTTGTACTCTGCGAGACGAACGTTTTGAGCCTAATTAGTTAACGATTGGACAATTATTACCAAATAAAAACAAAATAGTACTGTCGCTACAGTACACCTCTTTTTTGGGCGGCGCCGAATCGGCTGATGAACTAAACGCGGCCTTACTGTCCTTCCGCAGCTCCAGTTTGGCATAGGCCGGCAGACAGGCTGCAGCCGTCTCCACCGCGCCAATCGCGATCTCCCTGACACAGTGACACCACCCCCGATCCCAGTCAGTGCTACTGCTGCTGTGTTAGTGCTACACCTCCTAGACCCAACTGCTTGCACCGACGGTGAGCACAGGCGTCGTCGTCAGGTTCAGGTACAAGTTGGCGTAGGAGTGAGACGATGAGCAGTTGATTCAGTTCAGTAATCAGTATACAAAGAAGAGAATTACAAGTGTGTTTCCGGTGAATGGAATTCGCCAAAGGCTACTACCACCATGTGGAGAAGGAGAAGGAGAACTCTCAGACAGAGCAGAAGAATTCAGGGGGTGTTTCCTGACCGACGGTGGTGTGATGACGACACCATTGTTTGTCTATCCCCTCTGGAAGAAATAGTACTCTCAATCTTGAGCGCTGTTCTGTTCTGTTCAGGGGCGGATATGGGCCTAGGGCCACTAGGAGTGGATATGGGCCTAGGGCCACTTAGCACCCTTCAAGTCTCAGGGCTCAATCGAGGTGGCCGAAACTTTGTCCCAGTAATTCTTCGTGCCCCGGCCCAGCAACAGCTTGCCCTGTCTTCTCTTTTAGTTGCGCTCGTTCCAATCGAGAACCCCAGCATCGAATCACGTAGCGTCTGCCGCTAGCGCTGGCCAAATCGAACGCCAGTGTTCCGCTGTCCAAAATCGAGCGGCGGAACGGCCACATCAGGGGCTCAGCGACCATGGTCAGCGGTGCTGCTACTTCAAGGAGACCGGGCAGCCGGTGGCGCGCTGCCATATCGAGGAGCTGGCGCTGGTAAGGGTCCGCGGCGCCGGTATGCTGCAGGGACGGGTCAGGTGGTCAGCCGCAAAACGAAGGGTGGAAAAAATTGCAAAAATGAGATTGACTCCTTGATTACGATGATACTCGGGTGGATGACAAGTGGGTCCATCTGTGTTTATAAATATGGGTCCAGTGTCAAATCTACAAACAACCGATGTTTCGAGTCCTATTTTTACAAATTGCTCTCTGTCTGCTGCAGGCTGCAACAAAGGCAAAACCGCACAGCACAAGCTGACCAACAGCTTTTGGCCTCCTGCACTGCAGACCAATAGCACACCGCCACGGCCGGCCAGAGCAAGCTAGCACTAGCAGTCGGCACATCGTTCACTTGTTCCTAATTTCCAAATATGCAATGTTAAATGTGTCATTTCCAACTTTGTTTTCAGTTGTTTCTGGCCTAAGTAGCACGCTGTTGATCCAGATACAGGCGGCGAGGATAAAGGCACGAAGCAAATCACTTTAGTTACATACTTATTTTGTACCGTGTTATTGTTTTACCAAATTTCTTGTATGATTAAGCGGGGAATTGATATATCACTAAATTATGCATCTTTTCGTTCACTTTTGTGAATTATCTGTGAATGGCTGAGCTTGGGTTGTTTAGGTGCTTAGATAGTGGCCCTAGTCGTCGAGATTCACGAGCTCCGCCACTGGTTCTGTTGGGATATCGGAAAGCGAGAGGGATCGTCTCGTAGAAGAACAAGGGCGGAACGGAAGAAGGAAGGTCTGTCGAAGAGTGGAGCAAGAAGCGAGCCCTGTTTAGATTCCACCCAAAATCTAAAAAATTTCAAGATTCCCCGTCACATTAAATCTTACGGTACATGCATGGAGCATTAAATGTAGGTAAAAAGAATAACTAATTACACAGTTTGTCCGTAATTGGCGAGACAAATCTTTTAAGCCTAAATAGTCCATAATTAGATAATTTTTACCAAATACAAACGAAAGTACTACAGTAGCCAAAAGCAAAAAAAAATTTCACATCTAAACAGGGCCTTAGCAAGATTCCAAGTTGGTTCCTGCCCTCCGTCCGTGGCCGTGGCTGCCACTGGCACTGGCACTGGCAGCAGTGCCTGCCGATGTGCAAGTGCGACCGAATGGCCAGTCGTCGCTCTCGTGAAGCGATGTTGGAACCACTGCATCTCCCACATGGTGCCATGCTGATGCCACACCATCCATTTCCAATCAGTGGCCGATTGATCATTCATGGTCATGGACGACGGCCCCTTCCTTCTGCAGTTCTCCTGGCTGCTACAACACGTGCGTACGATCTGCCGTTCGTTCCTCTCCGCATGACAGCAAGGAATTGAGGTAGTAGTAGCTTGGTCTACCTGTATCCCAACAATGGTAGTAATGCTACGTATAGGCGTATAGCAAAGACGGTGGCGATGCCGGGCAGCATGTTCGCTCGTTGGTTTCAGCCAGCCCAAACCAGTTAGCCAACAGTGTTTTTCTCTTAAAAAAACCAGCACCAGCCAGTCCAAACCAGCACCAGCACCAACCAGCAAACAAGTCAATTAAGCCTGTTCGTTTCGGCTTATACGATCATGGATTATAACCTGCAACAATACTTTTCTCTCAGTACTTCTAGCTTATAATCTACTATCGTTTCAGCTGAAACGAACATGCTGATTATTCTCATGTTGCTACAGTTGTGCAAGTGTCCAGGATTTATTGTGCTCTCCGGCTCGTGGTGGAGCTTGCCATACGCCGACAGAGAAAACTCACCCTGCCTGGAAGCTTTGCTCAATTGAGTGGCGAAAAGGTCACCTGTGAACAGCTACAGTAGTACGTGTAGCATGTAAGAAAAGGATGGCGAAGAGAGCAACTGATAACCGTGACAAAACAACAGAATCATTACAATGGCAGAAATAATCCTCCTAAGTGCTCGAGGAAGATAGAAAAGGATGGCGAAGAGAGCAACTGATGACCGTGACAAAACAACAGAGAATCATTTCAATGGGAGAAATAATCCTCCTAAGTGCTCGTAGTACTACAGAACAGCACACGCTACCGAGAGATACTCCGGCGCTACTGAATCCGCCCTACTAATCGTAGCACCCGTGCTACAGGCTTTTCACCACACCGGTCACCACTCACCAGCAGCGTTGTTACTGTCGACCTCACGGTACTCATCCAGCTATCACTGCGGGAGATAGTACTTGCACATCTATTACACTCACCACGAGTACTGTAGATACAGTTGTGCTCCCATCTGATGATCTGCTGAGAGTGGTTCAGTAAACGAGGGGAAGGTTTACTGCCATTTTTTGTCAACCTGCAAGACAAAGGGCCCCGCGTCGCTTTTGCCGGGGCGTTCCTCCGCCGGGGCGCTGGCGGCTTTTGAGCTCGAGCGATCCCCCTCTCTTTCAGCAGCTTCGTCACACCTCAAAGTCATCCGGTCCGTGTCTTGTACCAACGCTGCAGGCATGGGCAGATGGACGCAATTTTCTGCTTATTTTCGCTCTGCGCAGACAAGTTTCAACGGGTCGATGAGTCACGCGATTCAGACAGGCTTCCGAGATTCAGAGGACGCTTGCTCGTCCACACACATTTTTTTTTTTTTTGCCTTCTCCTCACAAGGCCATCAGGGATTTCAGGGGAAGCCAGTAGGCACCCCGACGAATTTCCTGTACCAACGCGAGGAGATCGTCTCAGATCCTCAGTGCAGTGCATGTGCCGAGTGCTTGACGGCCATGTACCACCGAGCACGTTGTAACGACAGTAGAGTAAGTACCAGGCAATGATTCGTTCGTTCGTGCGGTGAAACGATAGATCTTCACCTCCACTCCAAGGCGGCTCCGAGAGAGATTCCCAATCCCCCCCGCATCGCATGGAGCCATGCACCGTCCGTTCTGGAGCTTGGTCCTCCGCTCCGTTTCCCATGGATCGCCCGGTGGCGGCTACTCGAGCTATCAATAATGCACTGCGTGTCAGCGAGCCTGTCTGTCTGTCTGTCTGCAGACTGACGGACCCCATCCGGTGGTTCAGCCCAGCGGCCCATTTTTACCAGCCTGTTCCCTCGGTGATTTTAGCCGGGGCTTGTTTAGTCGGCGAATTTTTTTTAAGTGATATTGTAGCAGTTTTGTTGTTATTTGATAATTAGTGTCAATCATAATCTAATTATATTTAAAAGATTCGTCTCGTGAATTTCGTGTCTCGTGAATTTCGTCTAAACTGTGTAATTAGTTTTATTTTTTATTTATATTTAATGCTTCATATATACGTCTAAGATTCGATGTGACGGAGAATCTTGAAAATTTTTGCAAAATTTTGAGAACTAAAAAAGCACCAGAGTTTATTAGAGTTTATTAGCGAGACAAAATAAGATAACAGTGTTTTTCTTTCCGCAAACCAGGGTCGACCGAACTTATCAACCCGAACAGGCCGTACACTTGCCAGCCATCTCATTTTTTAATATTATACTCTCTTTTTTTCTCTGAAAGCTCCAGCTGCTTTCTGTATTGGCAGGACATGAAAATTGGGTTCCCAAAAACGCAAGTAGTAAAATACTAGGGATGGCAGTCTACTGTTAACAGGGAGGGCCATGATGACAGGCAGAGTTTATGGAGAGGAATAAATGGAGGTGGCGGGGAGGGGGGGTGAAAAGATGGACGAAACGGACGCCACCCCTCCCGGAGGCTCCTCTCTTCTCCCCCTCCAACCTCTTCCCCTCGCCTTGCCTCGCCGCGTTAGCTTCGGCGTGGGGCTTTTTGCCTGTGTGCCGCTGGGCAGCAGGTGCCGTGCGTGCTGCGTGCTCACGAGAGAGGGAGGTTCTGCTACTCTGCTGCCGCTGCTACTGCTCTGGAGATAGAAGGGGGCCGGGGCAGGGACAGGGGAGGTGAGGCATGGGGATGGACGGCGGCGGCAAGCTGCCGTACAGCTATGCCGCCCACCAGGACGGCGGCAAGCTGGTCAAGAGCTTCAGCCGCGTGGAGCCGCGCAAGTTCGGCCTCGCCCTCGTCGCGGGCTTCCTCCTCGTCACCTGCGCCTACTTCTCCACTGCCAAGTTCGACGCCATCCACATCGCCATGAGTAAGCCGCTGCACCGCAGCTCATTCCATCTGTCTCTCCGTCCCATCCCATCCCCGGTTGCAATCCATGCCTGCTGACTCTCTGAATGTTTGCTGGAGCAGTCAGCCCCATTTCCAGCAATGCGGCTGGGATCAGCTCGCTGGTGGGCGCCGCCACCGCCGACACCTCCAACTCCACGCAGCGATTAGGTGAGCCGTCAGCTAATCCCTGGGATCTCCTCCAAGTACAGGGCGAACTCCCTACTCACAATAACTGATCCCATCATCAGTAACGAGGTTACTGTACCAATCCACGACCTGACCTGACGATCTTGTTCACGTTCAGATTTGGGCAAGCATGACCCGGACGCGCTGTCCATGTCCGAGGCGGGGAGCAACGCCGAGGTGCTCGACAAAGACGACGGCAAGGCTTCCTCTTCGGCGCCAGGTAAACACCGCCGGCAAGGCATCGCCTGTTGTTTCGAGATTGAGTGGCCGTGCTTGCCCTTCCATGGGGGTCAAACTGTCCGGCCTCGTGTGCCCCGTACTCCCACCGTCCTGCACCGCTGCACGCAAAGCCCAAAATCTGATAAAAAAGACTGGGTTTTCCCCCGTTCCTCCCTTCCCCTAATCGCTTTGGGTTCTCTTTTTTCCTCTCATCAGATTCCGGACGCAATGCGCCGCTGGAGGACACGAGGAGAGACGAGACTTTTGTGGGGGACAGCGGTGATGCATCTTCCGCGGCGGCGAATCCTGCCGCAGCGGGTGGCAAGGGCGAGGCGGTTCCTGCCAAGGACGATGACGCCTCCGCTGCCGGTCTTCTTCCCCCCGTGTCGTCAGAGGAAGCCGCGAACAGCACGCAAGAATCAGGTGAGAAAGCAATCACTGAACCTCCAACTGCTAACTTACTGGTATTGGTATCACTCTTTCAAGCAACATAAATGCATAGCTCGCTAACTTACTGGTATTGGTATCACTCTTTCAAGCAACATAAATGCATAGCTCGCTCTTTTGTTTGTTTGTTGGTTTCCCACTTTGGGAAGGAAGGGGAAATGCAGGATTTTAACGAGGTGCTGTGTTCTTGGTCAGGTGTTCTTGAGGACGAGGAGCTGAAGGTGCAGGATGCTGTTGCCAATCCTTCCAAGAGGAGCAACGCCTCCTCCTCCTCCTCCTCCTCCGCCGCCACCGCCGCCACCACAAGCAGCAGCAATGGCAGCTCACCCTCTGTGGTTCACTCTGACCCTGCCATCCTCCCTGCTCCCGCGCAGCAGATTCCTCCTGCTATGCAGGATGTCAAGGCTCTTGCTGAGCAGCATGTTCCAGCGGTTCCAGAGGTTAAGCAAGCAGGTATCCTCCCTGATTCTTCTCTTCTTTTGTTGTAAAAAGATGTTTTCACTCCCATCAAATTACTCCATTAGCAGCTTGCTAACCCAACCAATGTGAGGGACGACGAAGAGAAAAGACCGTCCGTGCAATTCTTCAGGGTCTTAGGCATGTCGTTGCAAAATGCATATTGGTCGGACTACCAGTCGTAGCGTTTTCCACCACGCGCAATTTTTTGCAGCCTTCTGGAACACTGTCCTAGTTTAGCTCTTCAAGTTTGCAATTATAGTTAAAAAAATATAAATATTTATAATATCAAATAAATATTATTAGATCAATTATGAAATTTATTTTTATAATAAATTAATTTGAAGTCATAAATATAAATACTATTTACTAAAAAAAGCACTCTAACTGGCACTGCACAGTTACTTCCTTTACCGGACAGAGGTAAGTATCTCAACGCAGGGCCCGATGCTGTTGCTGCTCTTGGACCACTGCTTTTGATTACTCCTACTCTCTTATCCTCTGTGTCCGTGCCGCTCCGTCTCATCTTCTTCGCCTTTCTTGAGATGAGAGCAACGTACTAGTAGGCCGCATCATCCCGTTCCAATAGCTGATGGATTGCCCCGTTTCTAGGCCTCTCGTGCGATCATAATTCCCTAGGGTCCGGTGGACGGTGGTCTACCATGAACCTTGTTCATTCACCGTCAAGCTCTTTTTGCTGCTATTGAAAAAAAAACACTCTTTTGGAGTTCCTTTTCTTGTCCAGCCGGTCATTCCATGATTTGCTCACAAGCAACGTGCTTAACTGATTTTTTTAATGGTTGCAAAGATTCGGAGGCGCCGGCGCGGGAGTGGAAGCCGCTGTGCGACATCACCTCGAACCGCCGCATCGACTGGTGCGAGCTCGACGGCGACGTGCGCGTGCTCGGCCCCAACGCCAGCGTCACGCTAGTGGCGCCGCCGGGCGCGGACGACCGCACCTTCCGCGCGGAGTCGTGGCGCATCAAGCCGTACCCGCGCAAGGCTGACCCGAACGCGATGCACGTCGTCCGCGTGGTGACTGTGCAGTCAGTGTCCGGCGAGGCGCCGGCGTGCACGGACCGATACGACGTGCCGGCGCTGGTGTTCTCGGACCGCGGGTACACGGGCAACTACTTCCACGCGTTCACGGACGTGATCCTGCCGCTGTTCCTGACGGCGCGGCAGTACTCCGGCGAGGTGCTGCTGCTGGTGACGGACCTCCGGGCGTGGTGGGTGGGCAAGTTCGAGCCGGTGTTCAAGGCCATCTCCAACTACGAGCTGGTCGACCTGGACAAGGACCCGCGCGTGCACTGCTTCCGGCACGTCCAGGTGGGGCTCACCAGCCACGACGACTTCAGCATCGACCCGCGCCGCGCGCCCAACGGCTACTCCATGCTGGACTTCACCAAGTTCATGCGCGCCACCTACGGGCTCCCGCGCGACGTGGCCGCCGCCGACCCGACGAAGCGCCCGAGGCTGCTGCTGATCGCGCGCGCGCGGACGCGGCGGTTCGTGAACACGGAGGAGATCGTGCGCGGCGCCGAGAGGCTCGGGTTCGAGGTGGTGGTGTCGGAGGGGACGCACGAGGTGGCGCCCTTCGCGGAGCTGGCCAACAGCTGCGACGCCATCATGGGCGTGCACGGCGCCGGGCTCACCAACATGGTGTTCGTGCCGACGGGCGGGGTGGTCATCCAGGTGGTGCCGCTGGGCGGGCTGGAGTTCGTGGCGGGCTACTTCCGGGGCCCGTCCAGGGACATGGGGCTGCGCTACCTCGAGTACCGGATCACGCCGGAGGAGAGCACGCTGATCGACCAGTACCCGCGCGACCACCCCATCTTCACGGACCCCAACGGGATCAAGAGCAAGGGCTGGGAGTCGCTCAAGGACGCCTACCTCGACAAGCAGGACGTGCGGCTGGACATGAAGAGGTTCCGGCCCACGCTCAAGAAGGCCATGGCGCACCTCAGGAAGGCCAAGGCCAAGGCCAACGGCGGCGGCAACAACTAAGCGTCGCCGTGCGTGCATGTGTTCATTCATCCTCCTCTTACTGTACTCCCTTCTTCTTCTTCCTTTTCGGGTTATGTCGGTGTATGTAGCAAGCAGAAATCGACCAAATGTATGATGCGGCCACAACTAGAGCAAATCATATATTCTCTCTCTTTTTTTCACTTTTCGATCGGATGGCTTATGCCAAGTGACCAGGTGAGGGTCAATGGTGGATCGGAGGGCATCATCATGAAGCATGAGAGCAAGCAGCGTGCAAGGTGTAGATGTTTGTTAGTTTTTTTTTTATGCAGCATTTGTCCATTATTGTGTTTCTTGGGGCTTTGGGTGGTAATAAGCTTGTTTAGGTGATTAGTTAGTGCAACTGATATACACATAGGTGAGCAGTAAAAATAATATTTTTTTTCTCATCTTCAAGACTGTTTGAGACGTCGATACTTGGGTGAAGCTATTTTTTGCTTGGACTTTCGTGCCCTCTTTGTCACATGATTATTCCTGTTTTCACATCTCCCCCGCTCCATCTTGCGTGGGTTTATTCTAGAAAAAAATAGCATGGCTATTTAACCAATAGTTATTAGGACTTGATCAGACATTGAATTGATGATGTCATCGTTTCACTGGTCCAGCCATAAAGAACCGGTTAAAGAGCTGGTTTAATAGTTCGAGACCAAATGAATTGAACCGCGTATAAATACTTCAAACCGTGCAATATAATAATGTGCAATAGATAATTAACAACATATAGTCGCATATACAAATGACCCGCTTCCAACTAATCTAGCCACAAGTACAAAAGGTACTCCAAAATTAGCATGTGTCTGTTGGTGGTTCTTAACTCAAATAATATGATCGCCAAAATATAATAAAATGTTAACGTTTTATAGTGTATCATAGCAAGATGGTCTTAATTTAACAAGTTTCACAAGTTTTGGTGCTCTAGAATTCTTTTATAGGATATACAAAAGTACGCATGAAAAGATAGTAAACGGAGAGTTTACAAATAAAAAAAGACTTAATTCAAATTTTTACCGTTGTGAAACAATCTCAAATGCTTAAACGAAGTGCATCATAGTGAAGAGCCTGTCGAGTAACACTTGGTGCTATGGTTGAGTAACACGGCGCTGTGGAGATTTGGAAGTTGGAACCATGGAATTTGGCAGCTACTACGTACGTAGGATCTTGTGTTGGAGTTGCATGGCAGCTAGAATAGCACAAAGTAAAATTCTAGACTGAGGTATGTTCATGTAAAATACCCAATCCCTGTCTGCCTTGCTTTGGAACGAGAAAATACTTTAGGACCTCGATGATAGGCCAAACAAAAACACCCACGGGAAGCAGGAAAGGCACGGTCCTTTTCGTACATGATGTTTTGTAGGAGTATCAGGGATTCAGGGGCAGGGTTTTTACCATCTTCGTTGTTCTCTCTAATCATCGCACTGTCACGCCAATCATGCCTCGACAACGTACTTCGTAGTACTCGTACGTCACCACAGAAACAATCGTCCTGTAGGTGTACTCCTAATTTGTCACTCGGTCTGTTCGCTGGTTGGTTTCTGGGTTGATAAGTCCGACTAGTGCTGGTGACTGGTTGATAATCCCTGACTGAAACCAACCAGCGAACAAGCTACTGGGCCTGTTCGCTGGTTGGTTTCTGGACTGGTTTGGATTGGCTGGTACTGGTTTATTGTGAGAGGAAAACACGGTTAGTTGACTAGTTTGGACTGGTTGAAACCAATAAACGAACAGACTAACTGTGTTATGGGAACATGGCTGGGTCTTCCAGAGTGTTCTTAGTGCTACTAGAGAAGTGCACTAGTACTGGCATAATTTAATCATGCACATGCGTATGCTGACTACTGTTCTGTGACAGCTCCAAGCTTAGGTAAAGCAGAAGCAGGTGCCGCAGGGAAAGAAAAGTTTACCGAAGACCCTGGGAATAATTACAAGGGGTTTGGTTGGAGCTACTAAAATTTAGCTACTAAACGATTTAATCACTTTTAGTAACTCCAGAGTTGCTAGAAAGGATTAAAATCTTTTTAATAGCTTTTAGTCGTAGCGTTTGGTTGAAAAGTTACTAAAGTAATTAAAAGCTATTAAATTTACCCAAACAGGCTTAAATATAGCCCGCGCGCAGGCGCTGCCGACACAGACACCTCGTCTCGTCTGGATCTGCGCGCGTGAGTGCATGGAAGAGAACGTGAGCTCTGGACCACAAGCAAGGACGAGGAGGATCTCGCGCTCACAAGTCACAGGTACGTGTAAACTAAGGGTGTGTTTAGTTGGAGAGCTAAATTTTTTTTTTTGTCACATTGGATGTATCGAAAAGACGTTGGGAAAGGTTTTTGATACTAATAAAAAAAACAAATTACAGGACCCATTAGGAAACTGCGAGACGAATCAAATGATACTAATTAATCGGTCATTAGCACATGTGGGGTTACTGTAGCACTTAAGGCTTTTCATAGACTAATTAGGCTTAAAAGATTCGTCTCGCGATTTTGCCGAGAACTGTGCAATTAGTTTTTTTTCGTCTACATTTAATACTCTATACATATGTCCAAACATGCTCTTTTACTGAGGCAAATTTTTTTTTTTGAAAACTAAACAGCGCCTAAATAAAAATCCAGGAGAGACCGTGACTTTTTTATTATCTGATGATGCTCATAAGCTCCAACTCCGATGCCTGCCAATGCAACAAAAACAAAACAAAGGTAATCTCCGTCTCCACGACCATGCATGCGGGGCTTGCTTGAGGAAGAACGAAGCAGATCGAGGGGCTAAGTAGGTAGGAGCACGCCTGAAGAAGTACTAATGTTTGGCACTTGCAAACAGCACGTTGCGCCGGAGAAAGTATATACGTACGGAGTAGGAGTATTGACTAAACTACGGATTAGTACTGCGCCTAGTTTCTAATTCTGCCGTGCATGCATGCAACTCGATCGACTAGCTATCTCATCATGGATGCAGCACGCACTTGCATTGGTTGGCTGGGTGGCATGAGCAGCACGTAAAGTACTACGCAATTGGTTGGTGAGGAATAAACGCTAGTGTCGTCATACGTACGTACCAAGGCAAGGACCAGGAATGATATCATACAGTTCACGGAAGCTAATATATATAAGGACCATCCATGACCGTCTGATGTGATTGGGGATCGCCTCTCTCTCTCTCTCTCTCTCTCTCTCTCTCTCTCTGCATTCCATCCACCATCCTCACCGTCTCTGCGTGGACCATTTTCAAATTCTGCATGCATGTGCGTGGATGGTGGTCAAGTTGTGATATGCATGATGCATGCGACTCTCTGCTTGGTTTATTTTTGTTCAAAACTAGTGACAGCAGCAGCAGCAGTAGTACCTGCATGCATCGATCCATCGGGACCATCACTTCGTACGTAATCAGATCATCATTCCCTGAAAAATAATCTTGAGGATTAACCGGAGACATGCATGACACGAGATCTCCACTGATGGGGCGGGGTCTCGCTCTTCTCTTCTCTTCTCTTCTCTTCTTCCGCTCCGTGGACGGCTATTATATTGGATTGGACGTCACTGTCTATTGGGGTTGGGAAAATGAAAGAAACGGTTAACGGATCTATACAGTTTGAACAACTAATGGGGCCGGACGGGCGACGCACATTCAATAATTCATTCGCAGAATGCATGATTGATCGGGGGGATCGAATTCAATCAATCAATATGAACTCCCACCGACGGCTTCCATGGCAGGATGCATGTGGTGACGACGTTCATGTACTGTCCAGAGCCCCAGCAGCTAGCTAGCAAGGTCATGCATGCGTTTGTAATTATAAATAAATAGGCTGGTGATTAATTGAGCATTTCGTGTTAACCGTGTAGTACGAGCTGAATTGAAGGAGCATATACCGGCATAAATAAAGCGTCTTGCACGTACGTATGTATGTCGTGCTCCTACCCTAGTCGACAGAGGATCAATACATTATATTGTTAAACAAGTGTGCACATGTACCATGGATACCACCATCGATCTCTCCAATTAATTGTCAAAACCAATGAATTCCGTGCTCCGACTGCTCCCTGTTTCCAGTTGCCAAACCAATAATTCCTGCAGTCAAACCAAATCGTGATCGCCACTTCTACACTTCGGGAGCCACAGCCCATAGCCATGAGTGCCCGTTAGCATGCATTATTTTTCCTCTCGCCATCCTACGCTAAGTTTATAATCTGGGCCTGCATGGTTGCCTCGCCGAATATCACCACATCGACCACATTTGTTTAGAGATGTGTTTGCTTAAACGTCACATACATACAGATATGCCAAGGTGTTTCGTAGTCTCATGAGCCCAGTAATAATATTACTTCCATCCACAGAAGAATACAATTATCATATTTCGAGGGGTCAAACAGTTTAAACTTTAACTATTTTTTTATGAAAAAGTGCTAACACTCATGAGACAAAATAAGTATCATTAGATTAATTATAGAATATATTTTCATAATAATTTATTTGGAGATATAAATGCTAATATTGATTATTTATTTTAAACTTGATCAAACTTAAACTAGTTTGACCGGCATGGTTTCCATAATCGCATTCTTTTGTGAAGGAGGAGAAGTTGCTAAATATGTACTCCTTCAGTTTACAAATGCAAGGATCCAGAAACTGTAGTAGGACGGTTTAACTTGGTAGAAAAAGACGCGTGTATGTACCCACTATTAAAATTAGGCCCCGTTTAGTTTCCCCCAGAATCCAAAAATTTTTGCGCAGTAACCGTCACATCGAATCTTGCGGCACATGCATGGAGTATTAAATGTAGACGAAAAAAACTAATTACACAGTTAGCCGAGAAATCGTGAGACAAATCTTTTAAGCCTAAATAGTCCATAATTGGACAATTTTTGCCAAATACAAACGAAAGTGCTACAATGAGCAAAAAAGCTAAAAATTTTCGAACTAAACACGCCTTTAGGTCAACTCATCATGTGATTGGTGGAATATAATGTATGATATGCATATTATTCTCAGAATACGTTACCTTATATTGGCGGACAAAATTTGAACACCAAAATCTTTAATTATTAATTTATGTATGCATCACGGATATGAGTGCTTGGTTTAAGGCTTCTTTAGGATCGATGGCCAACATTGGCACACTTGTTTGCTAAACTTTCTCGGAGGTTTGGGTGCGGCCAATAATTTGTTTCCAATACCTTAATTAAGGCACACACTTGGAAAATGTGTTTTTTTTTTTTACGGATCCTAAGTTTTCACGTTGAATTAAACCGATTCCTATACCATTCCTACGAAATTCATGGGCTCCAAAGAATCCCTAACCCTAAGCAAGGTTTGGTAAAAGAATTTATCTATGATGTGTGTGGGTCAAAACTCTATACAGCACAATAATAATCCCCTTGGATTTGATTTCTCCATCAAATTAATTAGGTGGGACTTTTTGAAAGACAAGAGATTGGCTGGAACTGGATTACTGGAAGGGAACCAACCAGCCGTCAGCATGCACCTCACTGAATCCAGTGTGCCACGTTTTCATGCATGTGCGCGAGCGAGGCGAGGCGATAGGCGATCGCAGCTAGCAGCACATGCAGACACTGATGCATGGGGGAGAAAAGTAGCGTGGGACTCCGCTGCTGCCTGCTGGACTGCAAGAGATTTGTTTGGACCTGATGGCCTGATGGTGATGGAAAGTGGGGATGCCAGGCCTGACTTGGCCGCTGCTACTGCTAGCCTAGCATGGCACGCCCACCTTTCCAGCCTTCCTCGTGCTTGCCTCGTGTAGTCGTGTGTGTGTGTAGCTGCTAGCCGTCTGCCCTCGCAAGTGTCGGTTCGGGCGTCGGGCGCAGCTTGGAAGACCCTAAAGCCCGCCAATAGTAGCGTGGCCGAATGGAGGCAAGCAAGTCAGCAGAGCTGTGAAAAGAAAAAAAAAAGACGACTCGAGCCCGAGTATAAAGTGCGTACGTATTCGTCTGCTGCCTGTGTTGTCTTTCTACAATGAACGGTCATATATTCGTGTACAGAAGAGATAGTATATATACCTTTATAATTTTGATGAGATCATGACAACCATATGTAATAAAACCATACCATTTCGAGTCTAGCGAGACCACCACGCGGTCTGTCGCTACGATGGATGGATGCCGACGCCGGCCGTCCCTATCGGGCCTCCGATCCGACGCATTGCGGGCCTCCGTCCCCGTCCCCGTCCGCATCGCCGTCAGCTACCAAACTCCGGCCGCCTGGATTCATTGCCGCGAGATGGAGAGGTGGGTGGCGTCTCATCAGGCTCAAAGGCTAGCTGTTCGACATGCATGCCATGCCATGGCGCGCGTGGTTGGCAGTGCGCGTGGATGTCGCTCGCCTAGCGACGACCTGTGCCCACGAGAGACGGCCCAGCCCACCCACAAGCGCGCCGAACGAACGCACGCAAGTCGGTGGAATCTCGGTCACACGTTCGTAATGCTCAAACAAGTACGTAGGTCGGAGTAGTATTTTTCCCCTTCACCTGACGATCGAGGAAGTAGTAGACTAGTAGTACTACCAGCATTTGCTTCTGTTGCCGAATTCGCGTTGAACCACACAAAACTCCTCACATTGCTTGCCGGATCGACGAAGAGACAAAACAAAGAAAAAAAAGTCAGAAAATGTTAGGCTGTTTGCATTGCAATTGCAAGCCTGCGGGTGTCGGTTTCCGACCAGTTTAGCTAGCCGCCCCCGTAACGTGCCGGTCACAAGGCGGAGTGTTCCCCTCTGAAACCAAAAAAAAAAAAAGTAAACAAAAGAAAGAGCAAGAATGTGGCAGCAGCACTTTCAGCCGGATTGACCTGGCTGCTGGTGCTGGCCGCGGAAACAAAAGCGGCGGCGCCAACATGGTCCCGCACTAACCAAAATCAGCATATTATATATATATATATATATATATATATATATATACACTGTTGCGCCAGCCACGTCGACAAGGCCCGCCCAACCCCAGCAATCTCAAAATACTGTTGGGCCGACTTGCCAGCCTGTTGGGTCACTTTCGCCTAATTCACACATCCAGGATATACTTGGGCCAAATTCACATCTAGGCTGAATTTTCTTCTAACAATGGGCATGGATCTAGTGCTTCTAGTTCCGTGGACATTTTCAGGGAACTGAATGGGCTCTTCCCGGCAGGTGCAGACATGCAGTGCCGCGGCGGGGGAGTGTATATTCCTTCCAACGGGGCCCTGGGTGAATACCTCGTTTCAGACATACCTTTTTTTTAAAAAAAATCCATCTCTTTTCTTTTTGGCAGCCACTCAACCCAACCAACAGCTGCGCGTTTACACCTGGTACCGTGCCTCCCTCCTGCGCGTTTTTTCCGGACCGCTGACGCCTCCTCTCCTGTGCGTATTTTCCAGGACCCCTAACGTCATAAAAAAAAGGAAACATTTATTTCAAAATGGTATAACTTCTGAACAATGTATCCGTTTTAATTCTGTATACACCGATGTGTTCTACTCGATTAGACAAATAAAACTAAACCCCACTTACATATGTTTTGAAGTATTTTTTTTCCAAGTACCAATTCATGTATATTAACTTATACTCTCTCTGACTATTAGTCTCCGTCGTCTAAGAAAAAAAAAATTCCAATAGTCTCCGTCATCCGAGGTGGTCATTCGTATTATGGCTGTGTCTCGCGTGCGTGCGACTCATCAGATGGATTGCGTACAATTACGACGTGACCGCTCTTTGGTTGCATGCGCGCCACTCTGCGGAGGACTTAAGGCCATCGTGGCCGCTCCTTTGTTGCATGCACGCATGCGTATTAATTGGATCACAGAGTTTATTGCAAAGGACGTGAGCCATCTGTGCTCCTTGGTCTCTCGGCACAAGGCATAAACGGCGGAGACTGAGACTGAGGGAGTACGTATAACTTAAACCATAAAACTTATAACATATAACTTATCTCAAAGTTTCCAAATACAAAAGTTATGAAACAAAGCTTATGTACAAAAGTTATTAAACACAAATGAACAATTAATGTATAACTTATGCTAAACCTTGGAAACACAAAAAACGAATTATGGAAACACAAAGTTATGGAACATAACATATGTACAAAAGTTATGAAACACAACTTATATACATAAGTTATTTTATACACCTTGTGTACATAAGTTATTCAATACAACTTGTGTTCAAAAGTTGTAAGTTATAAATTCTATGTTATAAATTAATATACATAAATTGCTACTAAAAAAATCTTCAAACATATGCAAGTGGAATCTAGTTTTGTTTGTCTCACACATAGAACATACCGGTATGTATGTAATTAAAAATGGATACACTATTTAGAAGTTGTAGCATTTTAAAATAAATGTTTCACTTTTTAAGAGCGAAGTCGAGCACTCCCGGTCGGATCGCTCCTCGCCAAAAATGAACGACCGTCGAAATGGATTTGGGAACATCTACATGGATCTTATGGGCGCAAGAACACGAAGTGTGTTTACATTAAAAAGAAGGCAAGCCAAAACACAAATTTAGGACCTGTTTAGAACGAAGAGATGGAAAACATAAGAATGGAAAAAAACACGGAAAGGAAAGTAAGTCTAGTGGCAAAACTAAGAAAAGGAAAAGCGCAGAAAAGAAATAGGAGGGAACGTTTGGAACATGCGATTTTTTAACATCCTAGTTGCAAAAGTGTATAATTGATAAAATGCACTTAACACATAATGATGTTCGAACATAGGAATTTGTAACACAAGAATTTGTTTTTATTCCTACTTTAAATGGGTAGGACCTGCTATCCATGAACTATAACTTGAAGTAGTATGGAAGCATACGCCGACGACAACAAGCTCGCATTGCATGGTGATATATAGGAAAAAGTCTACATAACCTTCTAATGTATTTAGGTGGTCTACATAACCCCTCGAATAAACTATAAAACTATGTATTATACACACTAAACTTTATAAAATCGGACAAATAATCCCCTATAGTGGTATTGGGAGGTGGTTTTGCTGACATGTCATTCCACGTTGGCTGGTTTTGATGATGTGGCATCCCGCCCCACTTGTCAACCTGAATGACAACTCCATTTACGCCCTCGCTCTCCGACATCACCGACCAGCCGCTGCCGCTCACAGCACCTCGCAAGCCCGGCCCACGCCGCCTCGAGTCCTCGGGCGCCAAGTCAAGTTTGAGGAGCTCACACCATGAGGCCGCCAGGGACCCGCCTTTCACCTATAGCGCGTCGTGCATGCGAGACCCACCAGACGGCCGAGGCGGCGGCTGCCTTTCACGCCTCCCCGCCGCCATCGCCCCTCGGTGTTCACCTTCATGGGCAAATTAAGGAGGAAGCGCTACCCCTTCGGAGTCAGTGAGCTCACGGACAGTGCATGGCCAAGCCGCCCTTGGTCTCCGAGGACATGGCGCTGTCAAGCGTTCTAGACCGCTGAAAGCTCTAGTTTGGTTTTGGTGAATTGATGAAACATTTAGTGCTAACCTAGTTTATCAAAGTGATTGTGAGATAGGTAGCGCTTACTCCAAGTGGTGAAGCAAATGAAGATCATGACATGATGATGGTGATGCCATGGTGATGATCAAGTGCTTGGACTTGAAAAGAAGAAAGAGAAAAATAAAAGGCTCAAGGCAAAGGTATAAGTGGTAGGAGCTATTTTATTTCGGTGATCAAGACACTTAGCGAGTGTGATCACATTTAGGATCGATAGCCATACTATTAAGAGGGATGAAACTTGTATCGAAATACGATTATTAAAGTGTCACTAGATGCTCTAACTCATTGCATATAGATTTAGGATCTAGTGGAGTGCTATCACCCTTGAAAATGTTTGTGAAAATATGCTAACACACATGCACAAAGGTGATACACATTGTGTTTAGCACTTGGGAGCAAGGGTTCGAAACTTCACTAGCGGAGTGTCTCCCTATAGAGTGCGGACAGTCCGACGGTGCCACCGGCACCCCTATACAGAAAAGATAGGGTTTCATAGAGTACACTGGACGCTGGCATCGATAGGACCGGCGCATCCGGTCAGTGACAGCAGTTGGGTGTGGTCTCGGTCAAATGATCGGACGTTGCACTGTAAAGGTGATCGGACACGCAGGGCCTGTGTCCGGTCGTGTGTGATGTATGGTGACGTAGGCGACGCTGGAGTTGGCGCTAGCAGCGCAGACGGACGATCGGACGCCGGTCTGTTCTGGTCAGGCAAAGATCGGACGCGCTTCGGTCAGAAAATGTAGGCTCTGGGAGCTCTCCTCGAAATGACCAGACTTCTAGCCGGTCTCAAGGCCCTATCGTCAGAGCGACGCTGGCGTCATTCGCAAAAATGTAGGCTCGGGGAGCTCTCCGAAAACGACGGACTCGAGCATAGCAACGTCCGGTCATCCTAGCAAAGTAAGGCGTCCGGTCGTGACTTAACCGTTAAGATCGGTGCTCAAGATTTGAAGAGAGGGATGACATGATGGGTCATCCATTGACCGGACGCCGGCAAGGTGTGTCCGGTCGCCCTGATTTCTCAGTGAACAGAGAGCCAACGACTCTATTCGTGGGGGCTCTCTATTTAAGCCCTATTGCCGGCTCCAACTCACTCTCTTGGCCATTTACATTGACATAGCAACCTTGTGAGCTTAGCCAAAGCCCTCCCACTCATCTCCATCATTGATTCATCATCTTTGTGAGTTTGGGAGTAAATCCAAGTGCATTGCTTGAATGTTTGCATCTAGAGGCACTTGGTGTTCGTGTTTCGCTGCAGGATTCTATTATTACTCTTGGTGGTTGCCGCCACCTAGACGGCTTGGAGCAGCGAGGATCGTCGAGCGGAGGTTGGTGATTGTCTCCGGCTCCGATCGTGGTATTTGTGAGGGGTTCTTGACCTTTCTTCGGCGGAAAGCCAAAATGTACTCTTGTAAATTGCTCGTGGCTTATGTGATCCTCATCTTATGTTGGTTGTGCGGCACCCTATTGAGGGTTTGGTGTGTGATGCCAATTAGCGCGTGAACCTCCAAGTGAGTGAATCGCCACAATAAGGACTAGCTTGCCGGTAAGCAAGTGAACTTCGGTAAAAAATCATTGTGTCATCATTTGATTCTGAGGTGATTGTTCTTTATTGGTATTCATTCTTGTGATTGATTGGTTCATTCCTCGACTCGACGGTATAACCATCTTACTCTTTTTCTTTACATTACCGCAAACTAGTTGTCAAGCTCTTTAGTATAGCTAGTCGTGAGAGCTTGTTAGTTTGGTTAGTGTGACTCTTTAGTTAACCTTTGAGAGCACACTAACTTAGTGTAGTGACGTAGCCATTGTGTGGATAGAGACTATATAAACCAGAATTATGGTAGGTGGTTTGTATTTTTAGTAGGCTAGCGCAACACTCGCTTCGCCTCATATTTATCTAACCAGTTTGCTAAGTGTTGTTGTAGAAATTTTTATAGGCTATTCACCCCCTTAGCTATTAGGACCTTTCATCCGCTGGGGCCGCTGGGATATTCGAGCTCGGCGACGCCCCATCAGCCATGACGTGCTAAAACGCCGAGAGTCACCGGACGGACGTTTCGTGACCTTAGCATGTACCTACCCTAGCTCGCTTGTCTTAGGCCTTATTTAGTACCTCCCCCCTAAGTTTACTCCCTATCCCATCGAATGTTTGGACACATACATGGAGTATTAAATGTAGACTAAAAATAACTAATTGCACAGCTTATAATTAATTTACGAGATGAATCTTTTAAGCCTAATTAGTTCATGATTTGATAATATGGTGCTACAAAGAACACATGTGCTAATGATGGATTAATTAGGCTTAATAAATTCATCTCGTGGAGTACTAATGGATTCTCAGAATTTGTTTTTTGTTAATATCTAAACACCTCATGCAACACCTCATGTAACACCCGACGTGACATTTCAAAATTTGACGCCCTAGATTTACCTATCGCGATCGCTAGATTTAGCCGTGGTTAAATGCTTCTTAACGATTTACCACGAGCTACGCCTTCCTACTAGCTACTCCATCCATGCCCACGCTCTCTCCGCCGCCTCTCTCTCTCAGAATTTTTTTTTTCTTATACTCTTGTTTATTGGTGGTTTGGCCTTATACTATCTCCAATGAAGGAACCTAAAATAGAGACCCATACTATGGTTTAGGTCATGTACAAAGAAAAAAGGTCGCACACCAAAAACTTCCAATCTCCAACAACACGACCTCAAAGCTTCCTATGGTCGATCCACCGACGCCGCCACGGTGTCCACGGCCGCCTTGCCTTCGCCCCCCCCCCAGTGCCGCTTGCCGCCACTGCCACCCAAGCTCGCCCTACGCCACCATGACCGACTCCACTCGATCTCCGGCAACGCCGACTCGGGTCCTCTCCGCCTACTCCTCGCCTCCATTGGCCGCCGCCTCGGCTCACGAGCACGCTGGAGCTCCTCCTCCTCCCTCCTGTTCCCTCCCGTAGAGATCTCGGCGAAACAGCCTGGTGGCAGCGCCAACAGCACCTCCGCCCCTATGGCGCCGCTCATCACCGGTGGCGGGGAGCGGGTCCAGATCCGCAAGCAAGCCAAGGCAAGGCTGCCTCTCTCCCACCGGCAAGCATCCTCCTACCCCATGTAACGTCTTCGCCTCCTCAAGGCCAGCCCGCTTATATCTCGAGTAGCTTTCCTAGGACATAGATCGCCCTCACGCATCAACACCATTTTTCTCAGCAAGACTTTGTCCTCACTCATGCGCCTGGAAGAACTTCCTTGTCGGTCACCCATCGCTTCCAAGACAAGCACGCTTAACCTTGGAGTTCTTAAGAGATGGGCTTCGTAAAAGAAGTTGCAACTTGTTGGTGCGAGTATCCTATTAATCCTATTAAGCCCTCGAGCCGGGTGTTACATCCTCACCCCTTAGGGAGACCGACGCCCTCGCCGGTCAACCCTAGGCCAGAACGCCCCTCTTATTACGTCTCAGTGTCAGTTGCCAACAAGATGTGCCATGTCAGGTGACCACTCTGGGTCCACACCAGCCATGTGCACCATGCCTTTGCAACTGACACACGCACCCATGAAACCGCAAGGATCGGCTCTGATACCATTCTGACCAATTATACGAAATTAAGTAAGAAAATCATCCGCCAGAGCGTATGATTTAGCAAACTTAAGCCCAGTATAACCCGGTAGTCCCCGAAATCACGAAGGATTTCAAACCAACTCACATACTACCAAGATCGTAATAAGTTTAGCGGTCACCATCACATATTACATAAAAGTTCGCATCACAGATACATCAGAGTTTAAACATAGTTATTACAAAACGAGTTCAAAATAGAAGTAGCGGAAGCCATTTGTTCAAAACCACACACACTCACACGGAGTTCAAATACAGTGCCAGCTAATGATCATCTCCAACAAAAGCATCAGACAAGACGTAAGAATGACCATGCCCATGGTCCTAAGCATCACCCATCGCAGGATAAAGGCAGCTTGATACAAAGAGTCAGTAATACATCTCGCCCATTTGCAACAAGTGGGAATAAACCCCGAAATACGAGAAGGTACTCACTAGACTTACCCGACATAACCAAAAAATAAAGTGACACCAAGGATTATGAAGGGCTTTATAGTAGGGTAGTGACTCATTTGCAAAAAAGAGGCATTTTAGCATTTCAAGAACCTTTCCAAAAACATTATTGTCAAGTTAATTATTATTAACTCATGACTAGATTTGCACCTATACTAGAGCAAACATGTGATTAAGCAATTAATGATAACCCATGATCATCAACAACTTCCATAATGTCATATTCATTATAACTCGTCCAAGTGTTCCATCAACATTACTACGATGAAGTAACTCAAGTCAAGTACTCACTATCCAGAGCGATGGCGATTCAATCGATTCCTAACCACCGGGTGATTTATTCTTACACAAACCTCACTCACCCGCTTAAAGTGAGGTATCGGTCACTGAGTCAACTATCCAGGAATCTCGAGTTTGCTAGGAACCACATGTACCCGGGGGCCGATCGACTGCTCTTTGGTCTTATCTTCGCGCCACCGTGTCCTACCACACCTGCTCCGACACAGTGCGCTGCGGGCAATCTACTCGGCCCGAATAATCTCCCAGCTTCCATGGTGGTCGAAAGGTACTTTATTCGGCCAGCTAAATGCAAGGTATGCGTTCAACATGACCTAAGGCCCAACAACGGTCAGTCCTCAATCGACATAGACAAAAAGCACTACAGTCCAAAACTCTGTAAGTCTCCGTCCGGTCTCAACTTCATTTAACACTTAGTTATACCATGACTATATAGTTATCCAAGCAGATCTAGGTAACCACCTATAGCTCGCAGGTGACAGGAAATCACCCGACTTCTATCGGTCTAAGCCAGCTAAGCATTGACTCGACTGCGGATACCAGGGTAACAAGGATATAGTATAACAAAGATAGACAAGGTATAATGCAGCAACGGTTGCAAACAACTTCTGAATGTAATGCATCAATTAATGTAAAGAATTTAATTAATAATTGCAAACCGGGAGAGAAAATATCCGGCTTGCCTCTCTCAAGGAGCTCGCAGGCGGTGATCGGGCACTCGAAGTTCCTCAACGCCCTCCTCGCCCCGCTTCGGGTCACTTCCTACGGCCGCACCTCGAGCTGCTCCTCGGGTATGACGACTGGGCTCTCGGTTTGCGATCCTGTATGATGCATGTCCGTAAGTGCTTATGCAAAAGGTGCATCGGATGAATTGAGCACAATGGATATGCTTGAATGCACGGTAGTCAACATCATCCAAGAACATGTACTACAAGCACATGTCATCTACTGCATTCTCTTCTACTACTAATATGCTAAGTCAACACATCTTATTAAATGCTTCAAAGATACACCAAAGCTTCACTAATTTATTAATCATGCATAAAGCAACATTTGATTAAACCCTAATTAATAATAGGTTTGAATAGCAACATCTATTTTTATAGCTTAGAAAAATCTTAGAAAATTATCATAGCACAAGATACTACCCTAAGTAGTCTACCATTAAATTTTTATGGCATTCGGATAAGTGGAATAGCCTACACAAAAATGACAAGCTATGGCATAATTATGAACATGAAAATACTTTGTACTGTGAAAAGTGTCAAACAATAGATATAATATTTTTTCTATATTCTACAGAACAAATAATCACTGTACAAAAATTATCACATGCATGTTTTATACAAATTTTGCTCTCTAGCAAAAATAATAAAAATCAGCCATTAAAGGCACTTGAACTACACCTCATAATTTTTCTACAGAACATGCATGGCATATATTTTTCCTAGGAAGTACATTACACAAGAAGAATAACTCACTTGGAAGCATATTTTTCTAAAACATATATGATTTACTAACCATTTTACAAGATATCAGCAATATCAAGAATTAAATAAAGCTCTACATAAATGTATCCCAAAACTGACATGCAACATTTTTATATTGTAGATCTAAGAATAAGAAACACAAAGAAATTTGTTTCACCAAAATTGGGGCACCACAGCAGCAACTATGTATTTTAGAATCCTTTAAAAGCATTTTCCAGAAATCTTTTTCTTTCAAAAACGAAAATCAGTCGGGCGCAAACGCTGGGTGCACCCGGTGCCGTGCACCCGAAACTTCCACCAAACATCGCGGCCGGGCCCTCATGCCCCCCACGGTCGATGACCCGAGAGCGGTGGGAGGAGCCTCACGACCGGCTCACTCACCGTGGCGAAGCTCTTCCGGCATGCTAGCGGTGCTGCTGCGGTACACCACGCTAAGCTGCACCGACTAGAAGGGTGGAGTTGGCCCGGGCGTGGCGATCCTGTCCACGCGACCATGGGCAACAAGACTCACCGGAGAGAAAGGGGGCGGCCAAGCTCGGCCCTTACCTCGACGACGGCAGGCGTGAGCGAGGGCAAGCGAGGCAGGGACCCAAGGCGGAGCTGCTGGCGGCGGGAATCGAAGAAAAAGGCGTGGGAGGAGTGGTACGTCACCGGCGGGGCAACGGCGGCGCTCGGAGGCGAGAGCTCCCGCGGAGCTCTGAACTGGAGAGAAAGGAGGAGGAGACAGGATGACGTGCGGGGTGGAGTGGCGTGCGCGTGTTCGGACCGCTTTGAAGGCGGAGCATAGCCGGTCGAGTAGTGCACCGCCCCGCCGCCAGCTGTTGTACGGGCGCGGGCGGCGGGCGGCGGGCAAAGGGGGCGCAAGGCTATGTGCTGGAGCGGCATGCTGTGGGCCTGGTCCGTGCGCTGGTTAGCGCCGCTTGGCCAGACAAGGCGGGCGAAGTAGAGGCGGGGAGGCTGAGGCAGCCCGGAGCTGGCCGTGGGCCAAGAAGCGAGGGCGGCGGCCCGCTAAGGAAATGAAACGATTTTCTTTTTAAAATCTAAATTCAAACAGCCCCAAATTCATCATTTTGAGCAACAAAAATCATTTTCAAGATTTGGTGCAAAAATGAAAGTTGCTCCATTTTTCGAGATCTACAACTTTGCTTTTATGACCAAAATCAAATTCCAAGTAGATTTTGAATTACAAATAAAAATCAATAATAATTCAAAACCCAATTTTTGAAGAATTATTTTAAAAGCATAATTTGGCAAAATTTTGAATACAAACTTTGCTCCAAAATGCATTCTAATTACTTCTAAGTTGTCTAGGTGATCAACCAAGGTACACACATGGCAAAAACAAACATAGCATCCAATCTATTAAAACAAGACTATACACATACTGTTTCATTAATATATTTCAATTCTATATTTCATGTCATGCTTATGAATGCATAATAATGGTTATGATCATGATTTGCAAAATGTTAATGCATGCTTAGCACCGAGGTGTTACAGCCCTCCCCTTATAAAATCTCGTCCCCGAGATTTGGTTTATTTAACCATTTGTTATAAAAAATCTTCATAAGCTTTTTGTAGATATTCTCCCTGCTTCCCAAGTTGCATCTCCTCATCATGATGATTCCACTCGTATTTTGTATGTTTTCACCACACTATTCTCGTGTGTAGTACGCTCTTTAGTGTCTAACACACGGACCGGTTGCTCACGATACACCAAATCTGATTTGAGTTGGATGCCTCAAGGTTCTATTCTTTCCTCCTGAACACGCAAACACTTCTTGAGATGTGATACATGGAAAACTGGGAAGACGGTACTCATTGTCTCAGGTAACTCTAACTTATAAGCTACTGGACCTCTTCTTTTCAAGATCTTGTATGGTCCTACGAATCTAGCGACAAGCTTTCTTCGGACTCCAAACCGTTTCTTCTTCATTGGCGTGACCTTCAAATAAACATAGTCACCAACTTCAAACATAAGGGGTCTTCTTCTTCAGTCTGCATAACTTTTCTGACACGATTGTGCTGCCTTCATATTTTGTTGGATAATATGAACTTTCTTCTCGGCCTCTTCTACAAAGTCAATGCCATAATACCTTCTATCTCCTGGCTTGACCCAATTCAGTGGTGTTCTACATTTTCTGCCATACAAAGCTTCGAATGGGGCCATCTTGATGCTTTCTTGATAACTATTATTGTAAGCAAACTCAGCTAATGGTAACCATGACTCCATGATCTCCTAGAAGACAACACACGTGCTCTTAACATATCCTCTAGAACAAAGATTCACTGCTCACCGACCATCTCGTCTGAGAATGATAAGTGGTACTACTTAATCAAACTAGTTCCTAAGCCTTTGTGCAAATGCTCCTAAAAGTGAGCCGTGAATCAGGCCCTCTATCAGATACTATAGTCTTTGGTATACCATGCAACCTCACAATTTCTGCAATACACTTCTCGGCATATTGAGGTGGTCGATATTCTGTTTTGACAGGCAAGAAATGAGCGGTCTTGGTAAGACGATCCACAATCACCCAAATCAAATCATGTCCCTTTTGAGTAGTGGGCAAACCCGAGATAAAATCCATACTTATATCATCCCACTTCCAACTAGGGACGGACAAAGGTTGCAACAAACCGGCAGGTTTCATATGAATAGCTTTCACTCTACAACACGTGTCACATCTGGCAACATATGCTGTAACTTCTTTCTTCATCTTGGTCCACCAATAACGAAGCCTTAGTTCTTGATACATCTTACTACTTTCCGGATGGATAGATAGCTTAGAAAGGTGAGCTTCATCCATGAGTTTATTCCTAAGCTCTCGATCCTTGGGAACCACAAGACGGTCGTCAAACCATAACACGCCCTGTTCATCCACTCTAAAGTGCTTAGACGACTTTTCTTTTATTTTCTCTTTGATGTGGAATATTCCCTTGTCTGTTTTCTGGCCTTCTATTATCCTACTCTCAAAAGAGCAACTAATCAATACTATGTAACACAAACAGGATGCATCGATCGAACCCATCTTCAAGTAATGGCTGCATTCAAGCAATGTGACTTTCTACTCAAAGCATCTCGCCACTACATTGGCTTTTCCAGATGATATTGTACATTCAAGTACTAATCTTTGATCAATTCCAACCATCTTCGCTGTCTCATGTTCAGCTCTGGTTGGGTTAAGATGTACTTGAGACTCTTGTGATCTGTGAAAATATTGCACACATTACCAAGTAGATAATGTCTCTAAATTTTTAGGGTATGCACAACCGTAGCAAGTTCAAGATCATGTGTTGGATAGTTGCCCTCGTGCTTTCTCAATTGACGGAGGCATAAGCAATGAATCTTCCTTCTTGCATAAGGACACATCCCAATCCAGCTTTTTGATGCGTCATTTAACACATCAAATGGTTTCTCAATGTTCGGTTGTGCTAGAACAGGAGCAAGGGTCAATAGTTTCCGCAAGGTGTGGAAAGTCATTTCACACTCCTCTATCCACAATTACTTGTGATCTTTCTATAGCAGACTTGTCTTTGGCTTGGCAATCTTTGAGAAGTCCGGTATAAAACGACGGTAGTAACCGCTAATCCTAAGAAACTTCTAATCTCAGAACTGTGGTCGGTGCCTTCCAATCCATAACCTCTTGCACCTTGCTTGATCGACCGAAACTCCATTTTCCTCGACAAAATGTGACCAAGGAAAGGAACTTTCTTCAACCAGAATTCGCATTTGCTAAACTTAGCATATAGCTTATGATCTCTAAGTCTGGTCAAGACAATTCTCAGATGCTCTTGATGATCCTTCTCGTTCTTAGAATACACCAGAATGTCATCAATGAACACAACCATGAACTTATCCAATTCTGGCATGAAAACTGTATTAATAAAAAACATAAAGTATACAGGAGCATTTGTCAAGCCAAAGGACATGACAAGATACTCATACAACCCGTATCTGGTGGAAAATGCAGTTTTCGGTATATCTTGTGGCCTAATCTTGATCTGATGATAACTGGATCTCAAATCTAGCTTTGAGAACACCTTAGCCTTGGCTAACTGGTCAAATAGAACATCAATATGAGGCAAGGGATACTTATTCTTGATGGTTACAGCGTTAAGTGGCCTGTAATCTACGCACATTCTCAACGTGTCCTCTTTCTTCTTCTTCACAAACAAGGCGGGACACCCCCATTCAGACTTGCTTGGCCTGATAAACCCCTTTTTTGATAACTCTTCTAGTTGCTTCTTCAGCTCAACTAATTCATCTGGAGGCATCCGATAGGGTCTCCTTGAAATCGGTCGCTCCGGGATTAACTCAATTCCAAATTCAATATCCCTATCCGGGCGGAAGACCGTGTAACTCGTCTGGGAATACATCCGAAAACTCACACACTCACCAAATCTGGTGAATAGGAATAACTTCAAGAGCACATGTCACACTTATAAGGTATGTTCTTCGAGGCAATGGTACTTGAAAAGTACCCTCACCCAGGGGATCCTTAAGGGTAAGTACCCGACTTCCTGTATCTATAACTGCTCCCCAATCATTCATCCAATTTATACCTATAATGACATCCGAACTAGTCCAGCATAACTATCAAGTTCACTCAAACTTCTCGCTACCTAATTCAAGGTTGCCCTCTAACCATCCGATTGGTCAAAACATCACCGCTGAACTTATACTGTAAACATAACTCAATTTCGCGCATAGTTGTTCATGTTTCGCGGCAAATGCTTGACTCATAAAAGAATGCGATGATCCAGTAATCAAATAGAACAACTCAGTAGGGTTTTCGTTGATAGGAAACTTACCAACAAGTTACGAGCTCTCCTCGTGAATCTCATCCACAAATGTATTTATGCACCCGGCGGTGATAGGTCCGGCCGCTTCTTCTTCGATGGATAAGGACAGTAACCTTGAGAAGTGGCCGAGTTGGTCACAATTGTAGCAGGTCCCCATCGTACTCAAAGAGATCCCACAGCCTCCCTTTGAACTGCTTTGTACCGCAGCTATACCGCTTTGTTAGATCAGACCGCCATCTTGTAAGGCTTCGGGTCCCTGTAAATTTGACCTCTCTGCTGTGGTGGCCTGAACCTAGCGCCAGGTGTAGATGGACGATAGGGAGGACGACCTCCCGCAGGTGCTCTTGCTTGGGACGGACCACCTTCTAGGGCTCTCTTATAGTCTTGGCTGCGTGTCAAGCGTTGTTGTTCTTTTCTCGCTTGCACAATCACCGATGAAGTCATTGAATCATGTAGTGTTGGTACCCACATGCTTCATCATCTTTGGATTGAGGCCCTCTTGAAACCAGGCGATTCTCTTAGCATCGTTGTCAACCATGTCGGGAGCATAACGACACAAGTTATTAAAGGCATGCAAATATTAAGGCCATAGTCTTGGTGCCCTCGATTCAACACCAAGAACTCTCCCAACTTCATCTCGGTCACCCTGTGGAATATAAACTCCACGGAAGGCTCCTCAAATAAACTCTTCCACGTAATCCGAGCATTTGGAGGGAAGGTTGTGCGATGGTGCTTCCACCACATTCCCTACTGGTCCTTGCAAATCGATGTGCAAAGATACTCAGCTTTCAATACCTCACCATCCTCAACACACGGAATTTATCTTCCATAGTGTTGATCCATTCTTCAAAGATCAAGTGGTTCTGCTTGTTTCCTTGAATATTGGCGCCCGGTGTCCATAAAATCTTTGAAGTTACTATACCGATTCACCCCAATGCCACTACCCTGATTGTTACCGTGCTGAACATTGTTGGTGATGGTACGTAGAAAATCCTCCATGTTCTTCTGGGATTGTTCCGTGTTGCACTGACTCCCGAGCAACTGTGCGAGGAACACCTCTGGGGTAAACGGGGAGGTGGCAAATGCGGTTCATGGGCAGTGCTCATTGTTGTTGCTTGGGTTTCCACCACCACCACCGGTCCCAAAGACCATTAGCACCGGCTCAACGTAATTTCACACGTGGTAATGGTGAGTATTTGTCATCTCATATTTCAGCAACAAGTAATGATTGAGTGAGTCAGAATAATTGTGAGTGAAGGAAAAATTATGCCGCATCAATTTACCGGAGAGAATAAATTCATATAATAAAACAGAGGCACAATAATCACATCCCAATTAAAACAACATCACTTAATTAAATTACTTCAAAAGCAAACATCGTCGTCCATACAACCAAATTACCAAAGATACATACATCGGACTTTTATGCGCTCAGATATCGATTCCTAGCCAAGTTCCAATCACATGCCAAGTCTCATAAGTTCAAGCAAGATACATTAGGTTACATGCCAACAAAAGAAAGGTCATCGCGACAGACCTAAACACTAGCGCAAGGCAACTAGCCTACTCCTCGGGAGCCATCGTCGGGTCGAAGACGCCACCTACGCCCCCAGTGAAACTACTGTGCTCATCGTCATCGCCGCTGTCGATGTCCATGCCAACAAGCCGAGGAGCATATGGGCCAACCCCATTGTAGAGCACGTGAAACTCCTCGTGCAGGTTGACGTTGTACTCTCTAGCTCATCGACCCTCTATAGCAGATGGTCCCTCTCGTCCCCTGTGCTTCATTCCTTTCCTAAACCAACTGTCCAATCATGCGGTCTACATTGTTGTTGGCTTGAGTCAACGTGATGCACCTGCTTGTATAGCTCTATCACCTCTCTCTACCGCCTAGTCCTTTGTAAGCTCATATCACCAATTGCTCCTCGCAAACTAGCTATAGCACGCTGCCCGCTTCTTCTTCGCTTTCACCTTGAGCTTATCATGACCACGTAAGCTACCAAAGTCTAGTTGGTACTCTCAAGACCTTCATACGCTCTATGGCGGCGTAACATAACACTCATAGCATGGTTGTCGCTAGCCTATCCCTCACCGGACCTCTTCGACCAAGGCACTTCCCAAGGCTGAACCCAAATAGCATCACGAGGATCATCCCTAGGAAAGGTGCCAAATAGAGCCGCTGCAAGCTCACCGAAATCTGCTCATGATATCCCTGATGACACGGAAAGCTGCTCCCTCTACACCCTCAACAGGAGTGCGACCTTCAAACTCCAAGTGCCAACCATCCCAATCTAGAGCATCACCAAGAGCAGAACCATGATTTCTACCACCGCAGCAAGCCCATCCTCTCGCTAATCGGCTCTCATTCCAAGAGTACACCGGCTTTTGACCCTCTCGTAATACCCTACATCATGGAGCACTCTCCAAAGCAAGGCGGCATGCTAAACTCGCTCAAGAAGGTGTCCGTGGTGCGGTGTTCTCAGGGCCAACGGACATCGATGTGCTCTTCCTCCGATGGAGTTACAGCGATCCGCTTCGTAAGGGCCATCTCAGAGTAAAATTTCTCTTATTACTCCGTGGGAACATATTTTAGGTGATACAACTTTTATCAAAATGAGATAATCAATTTATAAGGGGAGGAATGCATGACATGAATGAAATGCACAAGTAATATGATGTATGTACGTGTCGTATGTTCTCACAAACTTATGAAATAAATAATTTCTAGCGACAAATTCGGTGGCATACAAACGATCTCTTAAATACGATTCTAATATGTTCTACACGATAACGATGTTATGTACATGCAGTAAGATTCATTTCAGCCCAATTCCCAATGAATGCATAAAAGCAAAGAATTTTATCTACACGCTTCTACACAAATCCCTAGATACATGTACAACGGTAGTAATTCTACCAACCATCGTCCTATTGATGGCATCGCCAATGCACGGAATTCCCACACATGAGATACCCTTGTAAAACATGCGTAGAACATGTAATTACTCCAAAGATCATATAAGCATTCACCCTAGATCGGTGGTGTATCCGATCATGCTCTCAACTCACACTTACTGAGGCGAGAGGCAAATGATCCATACATTACCACTCAAACAAGTGGCACTCATACAATAGCACGCCGTATGAGCGACTTAAAGAGAAATATGATGCAAGAACCCCAAGTCAAGACTTAATTGCTTCACCTAGAGTCCTTAACTCGGGCATAAAGGATATGACCACCGGCACACACTTTTTTAGTTTGGAAATCACGTTTTCAAATGCCTTTTTGTTTTAAATACACTTGTGAACAAGAATAACGATAAACCCTGTTTCCTCGATGCCACCGTAACATCCCGCCTCCTCGAGGCTAGGCCCGCTTACATCCGATAGCTTTCCTAGGACATAGACTGCCTTGCAGCACCAACACCAGCCTTTTTCTCACAAGCACTATGTCCTCACTCATGCGCTTCTCGGGGAGAACTTCCTGGTCGGTCACCCATCGACCCAGGCCAAGCACGTTTAACCTTGGAGTTCTTAAGAGATGGGCTTCCAGAAAAGAAGTTACAACTTGTTGGTACGAGTATCCTATTAATCCTATTAAGCCCTGAGCCAGGGTGTTACACCCCACCTGCGGCGGCGGACAAGGCGACGGTGCTACAACGCGCCTCCTCATCTCTTCGGCTACTCAGCGAAAGGGCAAGGCACTGTGCCATGGTGGCCCTCCCTGTGATCCAGAGGCGGCGTGGGGGCACGACGTGATCCAGGGGCGGCGATGCAGCTCCTCTGACAATGCTGGTCACGGCGAAGAAGAGCTACTGCAAGTGGCCGTCGTGTTGAGCCGGCTCCGGTCGTCCCCTTCCCTTGTGGTGGTGGGCCTAGCGGAGATGCAAAGAGACGGAGGGAGGACGCTTTTTTGGCTTCCACATTGCCTCCGACCCAAAATGGGTCAGTGTTTGCCTACCGGGTTGGAGCCTATTTTTGCCACTAAAATACGGTGTACGCACGCATTTTTGGAAATGGGTCACGTTAGATAGAGAGACAGTCCACAGGCTGCGTGTGAGAAAGCTAACATCTCGTATGTCGTGGTCCTGTGACTTTGCGAAGTTCGACAAGATTGGCAAGTACCATGCCCTCGTGAGAGCATGCCGCCGGACCCCCGGGAGTAGCGTCGTGATTTATGAGCATCTCGCCAGCAAAGGTCCATGCACCACCCGGTACCGCACCAGGTTCTGTGCCGTAGCTTGGCCAAAGCAGTAGCTCCATGGACGTAACAGCCACTTGGTTGGTGCGACAAAGGTTACCTCGCCGCCACCGCCTGGTGCCAAGACCACCATTGGCTACACACCATGCCCACAAGGCCAGCATTGCCAGCCGCTTCAAGATGCGCTGTCACTTCGATGTTCCGCCGCCGTCGGCCTCTTGCAGTCCCGCCAGAAACCGTAAATGGGGAATTTTTCCATCCCAAGACACCGCCAGAGCCTAGAAGCCACGCCATCAAAGATAGACAAATAGCATGAGCACCACATATGCAAAACACCTAGCAAAACCACCCAGAGGTTATTTGTCCGGTTTTACTTAAGTTTGATGTGTATAATACCCAATTTTATAGTTCAGGTTTATGTAGACCACCCTCAATACGCCGTAGGTTATGTCGACTTTTATGACTAATCATCTGTCCTCCAACTATGGTCCTGTTTGGATCCATGGCAAAGCTTTAGCCTTTGCACTTTTAGTTCATTTTTTTGCCATGGATTCAAACAGTTGGGTTAAAAGTGAGCAAATAGCTAAAAACTAGGCTAAAATCTTTTGCTCCCAAGGATACCCTAAATCTGGGCTAAACTCCCTCAGGATTTGAGGTCGGATTTACCCATATCTCTTGGTCAGCCACATACATGGTTGTGCATGGATAATTAAATGAGGGTAAATTAGTCATCGAGATTAGAGGAATAAAGTTTAGCCTGATGGATCAAAATAACCCAAAGAACTAAAGTTTAGGGGCTAAATTTTAGAGGTTAAACTTTAATCCTTGGACTAGTGATCCAAACACCACCTATGTTAGAGATGTCAAAAGGTAATTTTTGGTTGGGGGATAGCTTCCTATCATCGCCCTCGTATGGAGAAAATATCTCCATCTTCGCCCCTAAATGTTCGTGTGGGGAGTTTTTCTTCCTGCCCCCACCTTGAGGCCCCATTCGTTTCATCGAAAAAAACAAGTCAAAACAATCGCTCCGGTTGATTTATTGTGAGAAAACACTGCTTCGCTAAAAAATAAAACTGAAAAGACGGATTATAAGAGAAAACGAATAGGGCTCGAGCGAGGAATTTTTTTTTTACCGTGGAGAACCCATCCTCAAGTACATAATACAATATTCTGAGAGCAAAAAGAAAATTCATAGTGTTAAATCCATATAAATTGGATGAGCAAAATTTGATATTACAAGAGACATCTAATTTAGAGTTTATTTTGCTATTTATACAATCTAAATAGGCCATGAGTCTAATTCTGAGTATTTCACGGGTGGGTAGGCACAGAGAACAGGGACAGAAAATGATTCCACCTATCCTCGTCCCCACGAACCTAACAGGGACTAAAATTTCTCATTTCAATCTCCGTCGGAATTACATTGGCTCCATCACCGTCCCCTAATAGGAGAATTCCTCCAAGGGAATAGGGGATTGGAAGTTTGGAACCCCATTGGCATTCTAGCTGCACTACGGCTGCATAGCCCGGTTATACATCATTTAAATGCTATACAGTGGTACACGGTTTCGGGTTTAAACAGACATTTTGCTAGACAAATATCTATTTTGCTTTCGAATGATAACTAAACAATAAGCGTGTAACTATTTATTGTTTAGGGCTCCTTGGGTACCCCAATCCACTGGGGTCCTCGGCTAATCCATGGGGGAGAAGGCCGCTGTCTTCGCTGCCTCGGCCAATCCACGGTGCCCTTTTGGATACACCACACCCCCACGTAACCCCATGCCTTTGTAGCCCTATCCTGTCAATTCTGGGCACGTAAAAACTACTCCGCACTTCGCGATTCTCTTTCCACGCCGTTTTCCTCGCGCTTCACCGGATGATCGGATCTCCGAGCGCCTCTCGCTTAGTCATGGCCATGGCTCTTGATCGCTTCTGAAGCACGGCGCGCGGGCGTCCTCCCGGGCCAGTAACGGTGTACTCCTCATCCTCGCCTCCTGGTCCTCACAGTCGCCCTCGCCACAGCGCCGCTTCCTCAAGAACGCCTGCGCGTAGCCGCTGGACGCCACCGTAGCTTGCCATGGACGAGACACCACCAGACGCTGTCGACCGGCCACCACCGCTGCACCGGTTCTTCAAAAGCCTCCAAATCCGACCTCCGGCGACTTCCTCTCTCGCCATTGCCAGGCCGGATCCTCCATCAAGATCTCCACCGTCTTCTCCGCCGCGAGACCGACGCGCCATCGCGGACCCTTGCGGGATGGCCGGGCGCCTGTGGCAAAAGTCTGGGGCCGTCTCTCGACCGTCAAGCGTTTGGCACGCTCCTCGAGTTGGGCTGCGCCACGCCATCGCGGCCCCGGCCCCGTCTTGTGGCGCTTCATGGTCGCCCTCCCGGACTACTCTCTCATGCTGTTCTTTCTCGACGCTTGCTCGTGCTCCTCGCCACGCTCTTCCTCGTCTACCTCACCGCCTGCTTCTACACGCTTGCACTCAAAGCCGCCAGATAGTGAGCCACGGCGTCGCTACCTGCTGCTGCTCTTCATACGCTGGAGCTGCGCGATTTTCCACGCCCATGTTCTCGCTTCGCGTGCAGATTGCACCGCGAGAAATTTGGCATCCAAGGGTTACTGTCACCGGAGCGGAGGGGATGTCATGTGCAGGGTCAAAATCTCCTTTACGCGTTGAAATCCACGCGCATTTGCCCCCTGTCATCCAAAGGAGCCCTTAAAGTTTAGAATAACACCATCCAATTCTATTCCTCAATCTGCGGTGGCGGATCCAGAAATGGAGCAGGAGGGACAAAATAATAGAAGGCTATTTATGCTGCTACATATTCATCCAATCATTATTTATTTTATTTCTTTGTTTAGTCTTGATGATATTCGCAGAGGAGGTTCTTTAATTTCAACTTGCCACCCGGCAAATTCAATACAAAGTCCAATGAGACCGTACACCAAAAGAAAATATGTACGTCTATCACTTTGAACCATCTGATCCACGTTTCAAGTGGGATTGCCATTTTGCCAAAGGCACTGACGGACGAGCGACGCCGATCCACCGTACGTTCTTATTCTTATATGAAAAAAAGCTGAGTTAATATATCTACCGTTCGTCCCTTCCGTTTGATTCTTCTTTAAGTAACGCGCGTACTGTGAACAAGCATAAAGGTGTGGAACGAACAGCGTCATGTTCGCTGGGCCTGTAAACCATATTTTTCTCAGTGTAATCGAATAATATTTTTTTTCTTAAATAAATTAGTCAACAAGATTTTCAATCACGACTCTATCAATCAGTCGAAATGGGCCTAACTCCCCTAGCTCGCACTGCGACTTGAATGTCAAGATCACCGACAACAATTGCTTAACTACTGGCCTGATTCAGCTTTGACCACATATATTATTATTAGCATATACAGTATATGTGATCATGGGAGCAAACAGTGACGGATCTATTTAATTTAACTCACGTATGTCGCTAAAAAATTTCATATACAATTTGATAAAATATTTGTGAATTCGTAATAATTGTAAAATTATAACATAATTTATATACACGCATATGATTGCTGCATCTATATTCTTATAAAAGATAAACCCACTAGCAATTTATCTTGCCATGCATCACATCAAGATCCACTATAACATCACACTAGCACATTTAACTATCTCGCCCACATCAGCATCCACTAACACATCCAACTAATACATGAAATTATGTGTTCATTCAAGCTATTCACATTACCAAACCACATCATTTACTAACATATATTAGTTGTTCACACCGTAATGCTAAAAATCATCCATTAACATGTATTATGATATTTATTCAATCATATTAGTATAATTTCACAAGTGATTCCACATAGCAATACGCCGGGCTGCTCTTCTAGTAAGTTTAAATTCGAACACCGACACAATTCAAAGTTTAGATATAAATAAAAAGAGTGTGCATTTATAATACTACTTGTCTTGCTTTTTTAGGTGATACTTTCTAAGAGACATGAGTATCTTGATTATATTATTTTTATTATCAACTTAAAGAAATATCCTCAATGTGAAAAGAAGAAAAGGAAAAGAGTAGAGGCTCACCTCAGGCTTCGGCCAACAAAGTTGAGCAATGAGCAGCCTCTATGATCCTTGACTCCTTGATCCGAGCAGATCCCGATCATAATTA